>ML781184.1:1055948-1068559 GCA_009831015.1 Picea engelmannii | reverse complement strand
CAACATATCATATAATCAATAGTACATCATCAAAATGAAACAATATCATCATAAATGAAACAACTCAAATACCCCACTCCCTGACTCAATCCGGAGTCCAAGGGAGTTCCACCGATGCCTCTGCATCCTCCAGGTCTGACATCTTGCACACTCAAAGAAACAGAGTCAGCAGCACCTGTCTATACCAAGGTAGTAAAAACATCCTGTCATATAACTCAATGCATCATAATGAAAGAAATTTTTTATCATATAAGTCCAGATCACTTGCGAGCAACTGTCCTCAAAGAATAAGTTAGGTAAGTGCGCCAGAGCGGGATGTTACAATGTTCATCACAAGATGAATAAAAGCACACAACGAGTAACTGTAAGCAAAATACGACCATAGACACAAGGTGCACAACACGTAACTGCAAGCCATAAACGACCATAGACATAGGGCGCACAACGCAAACATTTAACGACATATTGGGTTATGCACAGTACAAACACAGAGGGAAGAATCCATAGTAGTAGATCTTACTATTTCTGCATAGGAAAGCAGGGCGGTTAATCTTAGTTCTCTGCTCTGGAGAGTGAGAAGGTCAGATAGGCTCCTGGTTGACTGCTTAGGCAGAAACTAGTAATCTTCGTCAGGTGTGTCGCAAGAGTGGAAACCCTACCTTTAAAGGGCCCAAGACTCTTGATATGGAACAGGATTCCTTACCCAGAAAAAAAAAGCACACACACAGACTTACATACTAAGGCTACAAGGAGGTGCCTACATCTCGCCCGACACAAGCAGACCAAGCGCACAAAAATTACAACCAAGTATAATGAGGGTTGAAGATCGACAATCCTCAAGGTAATGGTAATCTAAAAACGACCTCATCAACTACCCAACCAGTAATCCTGGCTAATGGTCAACTCTAAGATCTAATGGGCGCTATTCACCTATCACTGAACTGGTCTAAGTTTATCGTAGCTTTTCAATCCTGAAGGCAGGTCATAAATCAATTTGTCAATTACAACTTTATGTTAGTATTGAACTCATTTAAAACTCAAGTAATTCAACATGTAAACTTTAATTTAACAGTAAGAATCGATCTACATTAAGGGTTTAACCATTTAAATACAAGATACCAAGTCATAATAACTAAACCAATCCCATCTTCAATAAATTCATAAAAATGAATAGATCCCTTCTTTAGATAAATAACTAAACTACTAAATCTTCTCTTTAAATAATTTAGGAAAAGAATAAATCCCTCTTAAATGAATAAACGAAAGAATACATCTATTCTTTAAATAAATAGATCAAGGAATAAATACATTCTTAAATAATTAAATAAAGTAATACCTCTTTTCTTTAAATAAATAAATGTAAAAATAAAACCTTTCTTAAATGATTAAATAAAAGAATAAATAAAAGAAACATTCCTTTTTGCCACATTCCACTTTAAAATTAGCAATGATATGGTGACTGGTAAATGCTTAAAGGTTCGTTAATAGGGAGGGAAGAAATGGGTAAATGAAGACTGTTAACGAAGACAAGAAAATCAGTTCGCCTAGAATTTCGGGAGGGATGGTTTACCCGGTCACCCAGGTCAATTAAAAAAGCAAGGGTAAACTTGTTGGCCTTCCCCTTTTGGGTAAAGGAGGACACGAGATTCACTTGTACAAGGATTAAATTAGTCTTTAATAATTCAACCTCTAGCAATTAACCTTTTAAAGAACAACACACTCACTTCGATAATTTAAACGGGTACATGAGTCTTAAGTTGAATCTGTAACTGAACTTCCACTTTTATTAATGGGATAAGATTTTAACTTTCAGTAATATTTCAGACCAATAACGAGGGTGATCCTAATGAAATAAAATCATACCAAATCATGTGATAAATCAGGATGCAAATAAAATTCAGTCTTGGTAAATCATATCCTCTAATTCAACAAAAACATATTCCTAAATTTACACTTAATCATCTTTTGTCCTCTCAGTCATTGTATTCCTTTTTGAAAATAAAAATTTAATAAAAGTCAGACTAATTTTATTAAATCTGGATATGGAAACCCTAAGGAGTGATGAGGCGCGTGAAGAGAAGACCTAACACTTTGGCTGTGCGTGCATGCTGACTGGTGGCTCAACCTACGCGGCGCGCTGGCACCTAACGGAAGGCCATTTAATACGAGAAGAGTTAGACATAGGTGGAAGCCGACTGGTAAAAAAAAATGGTCATTCGCCAGTTAGCAAGACATTGCCATCTAGTACGAGTTTACAACAACCGGATTCGACCCAGCCAAATGCCAGAAGTTAAAACACCACACACCGAGATGTGTGCCCACAGGAAACAGAGCTGGTAGTGGGTGGAAACACAGGGGTTTCCTTCCCAAACGCACAGGGAACACAACACCATGCAGGGAAGGAGGGCGTGATCCGTGTGGGCACACACAACACAACAAGCAGAGTGGTTTGAGGGTTAATGCTACAGACTTGCTAGAAAAGTAAATTCTCCAGCATTCCAGAGAAAAGAATGCCCCAACCTCTTAGATTCCAATCGCCACTGAAGAGTAGAGTTGTTATTGAATAATACGGTAAAAAAAAAAATTGCCAGTGGAAAAAAAAATAAAATACCATTGTCATTAAAACCAAGTCGCATGACAGACCCGAATACAGTTCGTTGAATTCTTTAAATTATAAATCCTTCATTCGAACAGGAATCAGTTTCGTTTTAAAGTATAACATCTTCATTCGACCAGGAAAGATAATCGTTTAAAGGTATAAATTCTTCATTTGAACAATCAAGAACGACATACATGCCAGAAATTAGATTTGCAAGCACTTAAACCCCAACGTAATATCTATATATATATATTTTAAAACAGTCCACGCCAAGATAAACAATAATGCAGAGAAGGCTGGTAGTGTAATAGACAATAAATAGAAACGCAAAGAATAACAAGGAAACATAATCATCCTAAATTTAATCCATCAAGAATTCATATACAACTCAACATTTTTCTCTTTTTTTTTTTAAAACAATGCACATGTGTACCTGGGACTAGCGGCGAATAACTCGAAGATGCTATCCCGCGTTGTTGCTCCTTGTCGCTCCTACTCGCCGACCGTAGAGACTACACCGGTACCTCCTAGCCAAACGCTAGGGGTACTCTGGTTCCCCCTTAGCCCCCCAAGCCGCAAAGGGGCCACACAAATCCAGAAGGTATACCTAGCTTCCCAGCTCACCTCCAAGGCTGAGCTACCACTCTAATACAACTGAGAAAATCCCAACTCCTCACAAGCAATCCATCAGTTTATCATTTTGGCAGCATAACAATACCTAATAGCTCCTCCCCTTTTTTCCCCCTTCCCCATTTCTTTTTATGGAGTCTCGAACCCTAAATCATATTTAATTTAAGTTTTAAATGAAAAAACCCTCAAAATTTCTCTGTCTTACAAGTGTCACTCATCCCCCCACCTTTTTCCACAATTAATTTCTTTAACTTATTAATTGTCTATGTTTCCCTTTTTACTTAGTTTCCCTATTTTTTTTGTAATCCCTTCTTTAAAACCAAAAAAAGTAAATGTGCCAATGCATCTTTTCATTTTAATTTTTTAATTCATATATATTTTGTTTTATACTCCAGCTCATTAAATAACTTTATTACAATTGGTTCAATATAAGTTTATGTATGAGTTTTAAGGAGTATAGCTTAGTCCCTTAATCATTTAATTTATTCACTGATGGTTATGCGTTCTGTCAATCAAAACTATGGCTTTTGGTATTCATTTATTTATGAATTAGTTTAATTTTTGAAAAACTATTGCGTTCATAAGGGAGTTATGCTTTCAATATGTTAATGAACTCTCATTGCAGGTTGTGTTTAAAGAAGGAGAGGCCTTCAATGAAATTTATTGTCTGAGTTAACTAAAACGTATCCGTTGATATATTGGCTGTAGTGGGATGAAGTTAACGCCAATAAATCCAAGAACTAGAGCTCAAGTACGTTCTAAAAATTGTATTCTCCTTGCACTGCATTGAGGTGCGAACTCTAGCCTAAAATCTCATAATGATGTTTTGCTTAATTATTTTAATGGTTATTAGGGTTAATTGTTATTACTAATGTTATTTGGGTATAGGATTAGGTCAAGATTCATAGGAGCTATTTCATTTAGAATTAGGGTTAGGCTCCTTTTTAGAGTTAGAGTTAGGGCCTTTTTCCTTAAGGTTAAATGAAATTTTTATCTTAGAGAAGTTTTTTTTTTACCTTGGTTTAGATTTTGAACTGGACGACGATTTGTTTAGGGGTGTCAGTTTAAGAATTAATTAAGGTGTTATTTTCGTAGGGCTATTAGGTTTGTTTCCTTCATCCACATCAATGCGATGTGCCCTTCAAGACGCACCACGTGCTCCAAGGGTGCCACTCGCCTGGTTCATTTCCTTTGCACGACGTGCCCTTCAGGATGCACCATGTGCTCCAAGGGTGCCACTCGCCAACTGGATTGAATGGTAGACATCTATAACCCCTAGAGTCAACACTCCGCCAGGTGAACTTGTGGGAGACTAAGGGTTCTAAGGAATAGCGCCCCCGCCTTATTGTGCGCCCCTTAGAATCATCATGAGTGACTATCGTAGTCTGCCCTCACGGCATCATGGATCCTCTCGAACTAGGTAATCATTAACCTATAGTTCGAGCCACGGCGGGAGTGCTAGTAGGCGGTGGTAGGGCTGTTGTCCACCCCTCTCCCTTAATCTCTCTGGAAATCATGTGTGGCCCCTTTACTCCATATGTGAGTCTGGTCGGCAAGCTATCGTCAGCTTGCATCATCAACAATCATGTCAGAACATGTCAACATCATATCATCATATCAAATAAATATCACAATAAATAAATCAACCCAAATAGCACACTCCCTGACTCAATCCGGAGTCCAAGGGGGTTCCACTGATGCCTCTGCATCCTCAAGGTCCGAAACCCTGCACACTCAATGACGCTGATTCAGCAGCACCTGTCTACATCAAAGTAGTAAAAACATCATGTCATCTATCATAACGCATCATAATCAAGGATAAATAGTTTAACATCATAAAAGTCCAGATCACTTGCGAGCAAGTGTCCTCAAAGAATAAGTTTTCTCAGTGTGCCAGAGCGGGATGTTACATACACCCCTCTTGGTCTAAACTTTGTCCCGAAGTTTCTCACTATAAATTCCGAAATAAAAGTACCATAGTATCATAAGTATATCTATCAAACAAAAATGGGAACTACTGGCACATATCATATGCGTCCTCTCAGGTCGCCAAGTTTGGACTATAACTGTCCCACTGGACCTTGACCTGATCTACCATTCGACGTCATAACTGTCAAACACAATGATCTAAGATGCAGACCGACTCAGCCATGAGCGCTCCCTCTTCCGATACCTGCAAGGAACTCAGGTCAATCATGTGTGTAGGATCACTAATATAATGTCTCAAAAAAGATACATGAAAAACATCGTGCATATGCCTCAAAGAATCAGGCAAGGCTAGTCGATAGGCCACAGGCCCCTCTCTCCACAATCTCGAGGGGTCCCACGAACCTAGGAGAGAGTTTAGATCCCTTTCCAAACTTTATCTAACTCTTATGCGGTTTAACCCACAAGAAGACTCGATCACCGACCTTGTAACTACGGTCAGCTCGGTGCGCATCGACATAACTCTTCTGTCGATCCTGCGCTTCTTTTATCCTTTGTCTTATGGTTTTCATTTTCTCTTCCATTTCTTGGATTGCTTCTGGTCCTACCAGGACCCTATCCTCAAGCCAATCCCAACTCAAGGGCATCTGACACGATCGCCCATAAAGGAACTCAAAAGGCGCCATCTTAATGGTGCTCTGGTAACTGTTGTTATAAGCGAACTCTACTAGAGGCAATAATTCCTCCCAACGTTTTTGTTGGTCCATCACATACATGTGCAACATGTATTCCAAGGTTTGGTTCATTCGTTCTATCTATCCGTCAGTCTCTGGGTGATACGTAGTACTAAAATTAAGCTAGGTTCCCAAGGCCTCTTGAAAACTCATCCAAAATCGTCCATTAAACACCGATCCTTGATTGGATATAATATTCTTAGGCACACCATGAAGCCTCACAATCTCACTGATGAAAACTCTCGCTATGTCGGGTGGCTGATACGTCGTACGCACCGGAATAAAGTGAGCACTTTTCGTTAGAGTGTCTTCTACTACAAAAATTGAGTCGTGTCTCATGGTTGTCAGTGGCAATCCAACAATAAAATCCATCGAAATAACTTCCCATTTTGATTTTGGAATGGCATGTGGTTGGAGTAAACCTGCTGGGTGTCTATGCTCAGCCTTTACCTGCTGACACTCTAGACATCTAGCCACAAAGTTGACTATGTTAGCCTTCATACCCTTCCAGAAGAATAAGGGTTTAAGGTTTGCCCTCATCTTCGTGACTCCCGGGTGAGCCATGTAAACTGCTCTATAAGCCTCGCTCATGATCAACATCCTCAACTCGTCGTTTGGCAGTACGTAAATCTGACATCTAAATCTCATTAAACCATCGCTATCAAATGAATATCCCTCATATCGTGGTACCATCATTGTGTTTTGTCCAATAAAATCCTCGACTTCCTTGTACCAGTCATCATCATGCTGTAAAGTGAGAATCTTCTCACGTAGATTTGTCTGAAGAGGTAAAACCGAAAAGATGTGTGGCCTCCGACTCAAGGCATCAGCCACTCGGTTCACTATTCCCTTTATGTAAGTAATCTCGAAGTCATACTCGCTAAGCAATTCCGACCAACGCCATTGTCACGCGTTCAGGTCGCTTTGCGTGAAAATGTGTTGCAACCCACAATGATCAGTATTTAATTCAAATTTTCGTCCAACAAGGTAGTGTCTCCAAACCTTCAAGGCATAAACGATGGCTAATAACTCCAAATCTTGCGTTGCATAGTTCTCCTCATGTCTTCTCAGCTTCCTTGAAATGTAAGAAATCACTCGTCCGTCTTGCATCAAGACTCCACCTAATCCTTCCTTGGATGCATCAGTGCATACCAAGAATTCCACGTCCATGTCAGGGACCTTTAGTATCGACGCTTTCGTCAACAACTCCTTAAGCCTCCGAAATGCTTCTGTGCATTTCTCGGTCCAGACAAACTTCTTATTTTTCTTCTGCAATTCCATGATTGAATTTTCTATCTTCGAAAATCTCTCGACAAACCATCGATAGTATCCTGCTAAACCCATAAAACTACGCACTTCTGTGACATTCATCGGCGCAGGCCATTCCATAATAGCCTCAACCTTGGCTAGATCCACGGCGATACCTTCGCCGGATATGACATGCCCTAAGTAGTGAATCCTCGATTGATAAAAAGAGAATTTGGACAACTTCCCATATAATTTGTGTTCTCGTAAACATTGTAGTACCAAGCGCAAGTGCTCGTCATGCTCCTCCGTCTTCCGAGAGTAGATCAAAATATCGTCAACGAATACTTGGACAAACTTGTCCAAGTACTCGCGGAACACCACGTTCATCAAACTCATGAATACCCCTGGGGCGTTTGTTAGTCCAAATGGTAAAACAGTAAACTCGTAATGTCCAAATCTCATTTTAAAGGTGGTCTTAGGGACGTCATCCTCCTTGATCTGTAACTAGTGATACCTTGATCGAAAATCGATCTTGGAGAACACCATCGCACCCTTCATTTGATCGAACAGATCATCAATTCTTGGTAAGGGATACCGATTCTTGATTGTATCCTTGTTCAGTTGACGGTAGTCAATGCAAAGCCTCCATGATCCGTCCTTATTTCATATGAAAATAACTAGTGCACCCCACGGTGACACACTAGGACGTATCATTCCCAAGTCAAACAACTCCTTCAGTTGCATTTTCAACTCTTGCAACTCTGGGGTTGACATTTGATAAGGCGTTCTTGCTATCGGTTCAGTTCTCGGTTTGAGGTCTATGGTAAACTCCAGTTCCCTTTCCGGCGGCATCCCAGGCAACTCCTCTGGAAATACGTCCATAAACTCTTTCACCACCGGAAGGTGTTCTAGACCTTCCACTACTCCCTTCTCGTTTAGCGCGAGGATCGCATAAAGTTTGCACCCCTTGCCCATACTCTTTCGTAACTGTAAGGAAGAGATGAACTATAGGGAAACTCCCTGGTTCCTTCCTTCAATCACACGTCTCTGTCCTTCATCATCAACCAAGCTCAACCATTTCGTCTTATAGTTGAGTATCGCCTCATGCATTTCCAACCAATCCATATTGATCACGACGTCATAAGATCCTAAGATCATGACATACAAGTTGACCCTCATGACAAAATCTCCTAGGTTAAGGGCACAGCCCGTAACCTTTCCTCCAACCTTCTGTTTGGCTCCCGAAGCCATCTCCACGAAGCTAAAATCATCCTGTTCGACTACCTTTACCTTAATCCTTTTTAGTGCTGCACCAGAAATGAAACTCTCAGTAGCTTCTGGGTCTATCAAAATACTAAGGGTCTGGTCAGTGATAGTACCTGTCGTCTCGAGCACCGTCGACTGGTTCTCTGCCTAGTGGTTATTCACCGCTGCATGAATCTGATGGGCCTTGCCCATATCTCCCACGGTAGCGGGTATAGCTGATCCGGATGCCCTAGTCCTCTTCACAGGACAGTCGCGCTGGTAGTGTGGCTCCCCACACATCCAACACCCCTTCTTCGGCACAGTAGTCCTGGTGCCCGAAGTAGAAGATGATGGCCCACCCACCTGAAACCCTAGTATGTTCTACTGAACCGGCCTAAACTGTTGTTGTTGCGGGCGACGTTGCTACTAGTGTTGTGGTCCCCGATAAGGTGTCCGCTGCTAAGGCGACGGTCGTCAAGGTGTAGTGAAAGTGGATCCCCTCTGGAAACCGCGATATCCTAGTGTATGTCTCGCTGGTGTCTGGTGCTGAGGCGTTCCAGATGAACCCTTCCCTGCTGGTCTCGCTGGAGTCCTGGTCTGACCCCCACTGATAAGCTCCTCCTCTATTATGAGGGCCTTTTGGATAGCATCGTGTAAGGTTTGAGGCATCAAGATCCTAACCTTGGCACGCAGGCTGCCGTGAAGGCCAAACACGAACCGGTTGACCTTGAGCTTCTCAGTGATAAGGTGCGGAGCATACCGGAGCAGCTCCATAAAACGTGCCTCGTACTCGGGCACCGTACGACCTCCCTGTCATAATGCGTTGAACTCATTGAGATGAGACTCAATGAATTCCTCTGAAAGGTACCTTTCTCAGAACCATTCCTCAAACAGTTCCCATGACACGTCTTCCATGGCCATGTTCAGCTATGGCAGGAGCGTCTTCCACCATAGAAGAGCACTCCCCTTCAGTTGAAAGACCGCCATGCGGACCTTCATGTTGGAGGTATAATCGCGAAGTGCAAAGAACATCGCCATATTCTCCAACCATGCCTCGGTGGCTGCACCGTCCAAGGCACCAAAGAACTGGGGAAATTTTACCTTCTCGAGTTCACGAAGAATGCTACCTGTAACAGCAGGTGTGCGCGGTGGAACCTCAGCGGGTGCCGGCACCCTGGCCTCGTCTCTATCCAATCGGCTGATCAGAGCCTCGGACATGCGCTAAAAGGATCTCATCATCCCAATAACATCGCCAACCACTATATACTCCTTTCGAAGAACCTACTCGCCTCCCTGGGGGTTAGACCCCTTAGGCATGCATGCTACTGGAGGCATCGGGCTTCCTCCCCTAGCACCCCGTCGTCTGCCTCTGTGGCATCCTCTAACCATGATTACCTGCACGCACACAATTAACTCGATCAACAACAGTAGAATAAAACCAACTCATGTCAATGAAATCCGTAGCGAACCCCAAGTCGCGGGTCGAACCCGCTTTGATACCATATGTAAAGACCCTCCTCGTTACGACAACAACTCTAACAACAGGTGCAATTTTTTTTTTTGTCAAAAGTGTGTGCGCACGCGTAGATAAGAAACAGACACACTGGACTCTATGACGCCACCTGACATCCCACAAGGTGCAACCACGATGTTCATCACAAGATGACTGAAAGCACACAACGAGTAATTGCAAGCAAAAGACGACCATAGACACAAGGCGCACAACACGTAACTGTAATCCATAAATGACCGTAGACATAGGGCGCACAACGCAAACATTTAACGACATACTAGGTTATGCACAGTACGAACACAGAGGGAAGAATCCATAGTAGTAGATCTTACTATTTCTGCACAGGAAAGCAGGGCATTTAATCTTAGTTCTCTGCTCCAGAGAGAGAGAAGGTCAGATAGGCTCCTGGCCGACTGCTCAGGTAGAAACTAGTAATCTTCGTCAGGTGTGTCGCAAGAGTGGAAACCCTGCCTTTAAAGGGCCCGAGACTCTTGATACGGCACATGATTCCTTACCCAGAAAAAAAAAATCACACACACAGACTTACATACTAAGGCTACAAGGAGGTGCCTACATCTCGCCCGACACAAGCAGACCAAGTGCACCAAAATTACAAACAAGTACAATGAGGGTTGAAGATCGACAATCCTCAAGGGAAGGGTAAGCTAAACACGACCTCATCAACTACCCAACCAGTTATCCTGGCTAATGGTCAACTCTAAGATCTAATGGGCACTATTCACCTATCACTGAACCAGTCTAAGTTTATCGTAGCTTTTCAATCCTGAAGGCAGGTCATAAATCAATTTGTCAATTACAACTTTATGTTAGTATTGAACTCATTTAAAACTCAAGTAAGTCAACATGTAAAATTTAATTTAGCAGTAAGAATCGATCTACATTAAGGGTTTAACCATTTAAATACAAGATACCAAGTCATAATAACTAAACCAATCCCATCTTCAATAAATGCATAAAAATGAATAGATCCCTTCTTTAGATAAATAACTAAACTACTAAATCTTCTCTTTAAATAATTTAGTAAAAGAATAAATCGGGCTCTTAAATGAATAAATGAAAGAATACATCTATTCTTTAAATAAATAGATCAAGGAATAAATCCCTTCTTAAATAATTAAATAAAGTAATACCTCTTTTCTTTAAATAAATAGATGTAAAAATAAAACCTTTCTTAAATGATTAAATAAAAGAATAAATAAAAGAAACATTACTCTTTGCCACATTCCACTTTAAAATTAGAAATGATATGGTGATTGGTAAATGCTTAAAGGTTCGTTAATAGGGAGGGTAGAAATGGGTAAATGAAGACTGCTAACGAAGACAAGAAAATCAGTTCGCCTGGAATTTCAAGAGGGATGGTTTACTCGGTCACCCAGGTCAATTAAAAAATCAAGGGTAAACTTGTTGGCCTTCCCCTTTTGGGTAAAGGAGGACACGAGATTCACTTGTACAAGGATTAAATTAGTCTTTAATAATTCAACCTCTAGCAATTAACCTTTTAAAGAACAACACACTCACTTCGATAATTTAAACGGGTACGCGAGTCTTAAGTTGAATCCGTAACTGAACTTCCACTTTTATTAATGGGATAAGATTTTAACTTTCAGTAATATTTCAGACCAATAACGTGTTTGATCCTAACGAAATAAAATCGTACCAAATCATGTGATAAATCAGGATGCAAATAAAATTCAGTCTTGGTAAATCATATCCTCTAATTCGACGAAAACATATTCCTAAATTTACACTTAATCATCTTCTGTCCTCTCAGTCATTGTATTCCTTTTTGAAAATAAAAATTTAATAAAAGTCAGACTAATTTTATTAAATATGGATATGAAAACCCTAAGGAGTGATGAGGCATGTGAAGAGAAGACCCGATGCTTTGGCTGGGTGTGCATGCTGAGTGGTGGCTCAACCTGCGCGGCATGATGGCACCTAACAGAAGGCCATTTAATACGAGGAGAGTTAGACACAGGTGGAAGCCAACTGGTAAAAAAAATGGTCATTCGCCAGGTAGCAAGACATTTCCGGCTGGTATGGGTTTACAACAACCGGATTCGACCCGGCCAAACGCCAGAAGTTAAAACACCACACATCGAGATGTGTGTCCACAGGAAATAGAGATGGTAGTGGGTGGAAATGCAGCGGTTTCCTTCCCAAACACACAGGGAACACAACACCATGCAGGGAAGGAGGGCGTGATCCGTGTGGGCACACACAACACAACAAGCAGAGCCGTTTGAGGGTTAATGCTACAGACTTTCCAGAAAAGTAAATTCTCCAGCATTCTAGAGAAAATAATGCCCCAGCCTCTTAGATTCCAATCGCCACTGAAGAGTAGAGTTGCTATTGAATAATACAGTAAAAAAATAAATTGCCAGTGGAAAAAAAAAAAAAATACCATTGTCATTAAAACCAAGTCGCATGACAGACCCGAATACAGTTCGTTGAATTCTTTAAAGTATAAATCCTTCATTCGAACAGGAATCCGTTTCGTTTTAAAGTATAACATATTCATTCGAACAAGAAACATAATCGTTTTAAGGTATAAATTATTCATTTGAACAGTCAACAATGACATACATGCCATAAATTAGATTTGCAAGCACTTAAACCCCAACAGAATATCTATCTATCTATCTATCTATCTATCTATCTATCTATCTATCTATCTATCTATCTATCTATCTAT
>ML781184.1:1029422-1043171 GCA_009831015.1 Picea engelmannii | reverse complement strand
TAACCCACCAATCCCTAACCCACTAGCCCCTAAATACACCACTAACCCACATATATATTATATATGTTAAATATAATTAAATATAAATTAATATTATAAAATATATTAATTAAAAAAATTAAAAAATATATAATTCAAAACAAACAAATTAAAGACTGCATGACTCGCACCCACATGTCTCACACTCATGATCAAATTAGATCCCAAAATACACACTCACACAACAGAGAAGGAGGTGAAGAGGAGCGCGGGAGCTAGAGCACACTCACACTACACTTGCGCGACAAAGAATGAGGTGAAGAGGATCAAGGCAAGAGCTATAGCACACTCACATTGCACTCACATGACAGAGAAGATAATAGACGTTGTGCAAGAGAAGGAGGCCAAGAGGAGGGCAAGAGCTAGTGAAAGAGGAGGCCAAGACACAAAGAAGGAGTTGGGCAAGAGAAACTTGAGGGATAGTGACAGATAAGGAGGCCAAGATCCACATAAAATCCTAAGCGACAGAGAAAGAGAAGGAGGCCATCGAAAATGGTAATTTCATGGGCTTTGTCCCCAAAATCACAAGACTCCAATCGAGTTAGGGTTAGGGTTAGCTCGGTTTTTTCTCCATGAAGATCCCTGCTCTCTTTTTTCTCCATATTTCTTACTTTCCTTAATTTTATCAACTAAAGAGACGACCTTCCTCTATTTAGAGATCATTTCCATTATGCTTTTGTTAGAATTAGAGAAGTAATGCATAACATAAAAGTGAATACTACTTATGACAAGAAACTCTAAGGATGATTCAAACATAAAGAAAATGCACATGAAGAAGAGTATAAGAAGACAGGTTCACCCTAGTCTCACATCTCTAATGCAAGCATGTAATTCTATGAGTGAAGAAGTAAAAGTGATGAAAATACCTTCTCCTCAATTTTTTTTTATGAAAGTCAAGGAAGGACAAAATCATAAAGTGGATCAAGTCTACAACAAAAAATCTATCTAATTACTAAATATCCCCACATGTGGAGCACTCCAACTCCAAGTCACACATGCCAAGCTCCAAGGAAAGCACATCCAACAAACAAGGATTAAACATTGAATGCTCCATGAGGTGTGTGTAACACTCCTCCTCCAAAAGTCTCCAATTCTCCAACACTCCCTCTTAGGCCATGTATACCTCTGGTTCAATGCCACTTACATGATTGGTTTTCAACCCAAGTGTCCTCAAGTCAAGGCCAAATCTCCATGTAAGAAACCAAGTGTCCCCATGCCATCTAAGGTTCAATTCCCTCCTCCAAGATGCCCAATTATCCTCCTACAAGGAAAACCATCATCCCAATGAAGCAATCGACCTCCATTTTTGTCCCATGAAGAAAGCCACTAGCCATGTAGGTCTCCAATTCTCCAAGGAAGAATGCCACATAGGCATCAAGACAAGGTCTTACAATCAATGGGAAAGCTAACTCCAATGTGTATGTCCATCACGTCAACTAAGGGTTATCAATACACCATGCAACCCACATCACATGAATCACCCTTAAGTATGGTGTAACTTAATTTTGGATTAACCTTGAAAGAAAACACTCCCTCGTTATGAGGAAAGTGTTTTCACCAACATATTTATGATTCCTTTGTAACTCAATCAAACAATTTCAGAGTAACCTCAAAAGAAAACACGCCCTCTTTATGAGGAAAGTGTTTTCACCAACATCATTTTTCTCCCTTTGCAACTCAAACAAACTTTCCTTCTGCAAATTTTAACACGTTGCAATATCGAAATCAACCACTGGCTCCCAGAAAGGAACTACCCCTAAAACATCACACTCATCCAACAAAGTATCACACGTCACCTCCTCAAAATAATTGTAAAGATCACAAATGGAAGAATATAATACAATATGGTTAACATATCTGCTAGGAGGTATACTCACCCTCATTGATGATATGGGCGCTCCTACATGATTTTGTGCATCCTATAATGTTTGGATAAGCCATCTTGGATTTTTGTGTGCTAGAGTAGATGATGAGGAATATCCACCCGCAACCTCACCTTGTACACACCTATATTTGATTCTTATTTTACCTTTGAATCAATGTATAGAAGGTCACCTTGCATCCATGAACCGATAACAATCTTTTAGCTAACCTAGCCTCCTCTGTCCCTCATGACCAACAAGGGGTAGTACAGAAATATTAACCTGTTGTCCATCAACTATGCCTTTCGGCCTGATATTAGGCCATGACTCACCCTCCATGTATGAACCTTGCGGAGGAACCCTTAGGTTTTCAAGGCATTGTATTCTCACTAATGTTTGCGTTAATCAATCCAACATTCTTTCTTTCTCTTTGTCCACACCTGCTCACGCCGATGCTTCCCTCTGAGGTGGAACGCTCCCCTACTAATGTACTTTTACATCCCACAGCTTCAGCAGATTGCTTAGTCTCATTCATATTCGGCACAAGAGTGCTTGATTAGTGATCTATTACGCACTCTTTCAAGGTTGGCTACTTCTAGTCAAACCTGCTCATTGTCTTTGCACTCGTACTTCCTTCATTACTAAGCAATCATTTAGGGGCCTTAGCTGATGATCTGGGTTGTTTTCCTCTCGACGATGAAGCTTATCCCCCATTGTTTCATTGGCCAACCTTTACCCCTTTTATTGGGGAAATCTAGTATTTAGAGTTTTCCTTGATTTGGTACTGCTCTTGTGGCCCGTACCAAAACAGTGCTTTACCCCTAGATGGTCCATTCAACTGTTGCACCTCAATGCATTTTGCGGAGAACCAGCTAGCTCTGGGTTCGAGTGGAATTTCACCCCTAACCACGACTCATCCACTGATTTTTCAACATCAGTCGGTTTGGACCTCCACTTAGTTTCAACCAAGTTTCATCCTGGTCATGGATAGATCATGTAGGTTCGGGTCCATAAGTAGTGACAATTGCCCCATGAAGACTCGCTCTTGCTACGGCTCCGGTGGGTTCCCTTAACCAAGCCACTGCCTATAATTCGTCGGCTCATTCTTCAATAGGCACGTGGTCAGAGATATCATTTTCCTCCCACTTCTTGGGAGCTTATGGTATCATGTTCTATTTCACTCCCCGATGGGGATTCTTTTCACCTTTCCCTCATGGTACTACTTTTCTATCGGTCACCCAAGAGTATTTAGCCTTGCAAGGTGGTCCTTGCTGATTCACACAAGATTCCACGTGCCCCATGCTACTCAGGTTAGAGCGTAACCCAATGATTCTTTTGGCTACTGGACTCTCACCATCTAGGGTGTAAGACTCAACCACTTCGCCTAGCATCACAAAGCTTATATTGTGCTCTCCCACAACCCCATTTTCACGGTTTAGGTTGCTCCCATTTCGCTCGCCGCTACTATGGGAATCGCTTTTTCTTTCTTTTCCTCTGGCTACTAAGATGTTTCAATTCACCAGGCTGTCTCTTACCTACCCATGGATTAAGAAGCAGTTAAAAAGGTTGACCTATTCAAGAATCTCTGGATCTATGCTCATTTTCAACTCCCTGAAGCATTTTGTCACTTACCACACCCTTCCTCATCTCTGGGTTCCTAGGTATCCACCGTAATCCCTTCCTCATTTGAACCTCGGCATTAAAGGATATACCATCCTAAGGTGATACTAAATGGAAAGATCTTATCAATGTCCATGAATCATAAATCATAAATCAAACTATTGGATCTGAATAATTTTGTGCTATCATATACCATTGTATTGGCTAGGATCACGGGCTAGAGATAAGAGGACTAGAATTGATGGCATCCGCCATAGGGTAAACCACCATATCCCAAGCCTCCCTAATTGATTCTACCATAGAGGCCAATGATAGACAATAACTCCCCCTCGAACATAGCTCACAACTTTCATCGTACTGTGCTCTCTAAAGAGAAACTCTTCCAAAAAAGTGCTGAGTTGAAATCCCATTTCAGGGATTCTTGTAGCTCTGAGTTATCTAGCTACAAGATAACCAGTACAGGAATGGAGAGCTCTCCCCTTTTTCTGCCCAAATTTTTGGTCCTAAGAATGATTTCTCTTTTCCGACCCTTCCTTTCCAACCGGAGAGGACAGCTAATGTGTTCCACTCCTCGAATAAGGGTGGGTATATGGTCGTTCTGTGACCCCTAATAACAACAACCTCTTCACTCATTTCAATCAGTGAGGGTGATATCTGTGAACTAGAGGACCTTAATTTCTCATCAAACGTCACATACTGGATCACTAGAGTCTTCAATTATGCTATAATATAGATTGTATAAGTTGTGGAAGTCTCATTGTAACCAACAAGACAAGATGATATCATAGTCTTTCAAACATCCTAGAAACATTGACCACTTGTGAAACTGAAGGAACATAACCTTGGATCATCAATAACTTGCCAAAATATATCATACCTCAAGCCTGACAACATAAAAATTCAAAGTATTGGACACCATGCCATGAACTGTTTAGTACGTCATGTAAAAATAATGACGTCTACTACAATACAATACAAGTGGATTTGATCTATCAAAATCAAAAATGTAGACAACTGCACAAATTATTCCTATCCTGAAATACCAAGCTTGTGGTATAAGAAAAAACCCAAGTGGGTTTGTATTCAAGCTATGATTATGGGCATCTCTCCCATGCATCTCAAAACATCTGGGAACTAAATCAACAACCTCAACTAGGTTGCCTCCCTATTTTTAAGAGAAACCTAAAGCAAGAGTAACAACAAGGTCAAATCCATGAGAGAATCCAACAATATTGTCCCTATACTCTACAACACTCCCATCAACTACAAGCCTAGAATCAATCTCTGATTCTAAAAGATTTTTGAACTTTCCTCCATGAAATTCGCATCCCAAACCATTTTGGGGACTCTTATCCAATTGCTCCCGAGGGCATAAAAACCTAACGAATCAGCATCATTTTTTAGCTCCCTACCATGGAGAAAAATGAGAGTGGATGTCATTGTATTCCTCATGCAGGAAAAACTCTGATGCAATATGATTCTAGCAAGTGTCAAGTGTCTAACGAACTTAAGCCATGGAACTTCAGGCCCATCGAGGCATCCAAACCTAAAATATTATGCATAGCTCTTCTTATATGGAAGGTGTTAGTACACGAGACATGGATCTTCTTATATGGGAGGTGTTAGAACACAAGACATGGATCTTATAAGGATTACAGAGATAGATATTGTTAGACATTTAATCATTAGTCCACATCATATCCAACTATCATAGACTCGTACCATGTAGAAACATGAGAGTGGATGTGGTTGTATTCCTCATACAGACAAAAATCTGATGCAATATGCTTCTAGCAAGGGTCATCTGTCTAACGAACTTAAGCCATGGAACCCCAAGCCCACCAAGGCATCCAAACCTAAAGTATTATGCATTAGGCTTAAGTCTAGGTACCATGTTTCTAAGAAAGTTCTTGCATTAGAGATATTTGAAATGACAAATCTGCTCAATTCCTTTGGATCTGAAGTATTATTAGAGCCTAGTGAAATCTTGTTTGAGTCCAATTCTCCAAAATACTTGGAATTTTTTGATAAGGGTGTCTTATAACTTAGATTTTAAAATGTGTAGTGGTCCCATGTGGCACACTCTAGAGCCAGCACTAGTCCTTCCAAGTTCATTCATGTTGATGTTGCATTTCCATGTGGTGGAATTTAATTGGACCTTGTGTTTAATGAGCCAACCATGTTTAAGGATTCCCGAGACAGATCTCGTTAGACATTAAATAATTAGTCCACATCATATCCAACTATCATAGACTAGTCATACCTTTGTGGACTTGATGCATCCTACCATGGAGAAACATGAGAGTGGTTGTGGTTGTATTCCTCATGTAGGCAAAAAATTGATGCAATATGCTTCTAGAAAGTGTCAAGTGTCTAACGAACTTAAGCCATGGAACCCTAGGCCCACCAAGGAATCCAAACCTAAAATATTATGCATTAGGCTTAAGTCTAGGTACCATGTTTCTAAGAAAGTTATTGCATAGGAAATATTTGAAATGACAAATCTGCTCAATTCCTATGGATCTGATATAAAAAAATTATTTAGAACTATGAATATGATGATGGACTACCAACTAACAACACATGCACATGCAACTAAAGGTACAACCAAATAGGTACCCGTCAGATATTTCTTCATCGAGTGAGGAAATATTAGGACAAATAGAGGCCGAAAATGCGACTGCATCTAGTAGATATGATAAGAAAACAAGGACCAGAGGTGAAAAAGTCAGAATAAAATTTTGTAGACACATGATTTTTTTTCTTGCCAAAGGAGGATCATGCTCTTATGATGATGAGAGCATAAGAGACATAGATGTTCCACTCAGGTATAAGAATCTAGTGAAGCAATGGGTACCTAAGGAACTACATCCTATATATGTTGACTTTGTTGTCAACAATAGGACATATCACATTGTACCATCCTCCTTGAATGGCTTGGGGATATTTTCCATGGATGGAATAATTGTAATATACAATACAGTAACTGAATTGATGGACTATGTCGGACCGTGTTACAATTATAATGATTGGATGCGGCTGGTCCGGTACATGCAAAGTATGCAGAGATATGCACTCGCTGCAAATTATATACAACTAATAAACAAGGATAAAAATAAGGGAGCAACTATCTATATTGATGGAAGGCCTAAAGCTTCCGGCAATATCGCAAGGTTTATAAATAGCACACGACCCGAGACAACAAACAAACAACCAAATTGCATATTTGAGGGACATGAAGAGAATCGAGTAGTCCTGTGCGCAATAAAAAAGATAGCTCCCAGGGAAGATTTATTACTGGATTACCATTTGAATCGAATAGACACATTGACTAATAGTGTGCAGTTTCTTATGCAACACCTCTTTAAGAAACCTCTACTTATTGCATTATATTTTTTTATCATCTTTAACATTGTTGTAAATATTATTGTTAACATTGTTTTTTGTTATCATTAACAATTTTTTAAATATTTGGGGGTTCTAATTATATTATAATGTGGCAGGATGATCGTGGAAAAAGGCCAGCCGTAGAACATGTAAATGATTATCAATTTCCACTTTCATTTTACGTTGTTTTTATTATTTTCTTATATAATTTTATTGAAATAACACTGTTTTTGCTGAATTTATGTGTAGTCAGCAAACCATGTGGATCATGATTCTGCCGATGAGGAGGGGTTTTATTCTTGCGTTGATTCGATGGTCTCAATAAAAAAAAAAAATCATTAAAGCTAACAAGGAACTATTTAACTTGTTAGATCGTCCAGAACAAACTCCAGACGTCAAAGAAATGATCAAGCTCCTTATGTCACAAATTAACACATATAAGGTAATAACCATAATTTTTTTATTTATTTTTTAATGCACTCATATGTTCAATTATGATACTTGTATCCTTAACTTTTACATTATCCCACGAAAAAAACATTTTCTTTTTTATAAAAGAATATTTGGAGCCTGTTCAACTCAGGGTTGGTAGTAGTGGTGCTACAGAGATGCTACAGAGTCCTGATGTGGGTGGTCATACAACTGCCAAAGAACTATTAACTTCTCCATCTTCCACACCTCATTTAGATAGGAGCCATGACATGCACCGACAGGCATCCACACCTCGATCAGGGTCTAGAGAGGGTGGAAGATACGAGGATCATAATGAAGTGGTTGATATAGATGCATTTCCTGGAGCTAGACGTGTGACAAGCATGGGGACCCCTCCGTGCACATTCTTCGTCGACGATAATGGACTTCCATTAAAACAATCAAGACTCCTAGGTAGTTTTAATTCATATTTTAATCATTTAATGTTGTCCTCATATAGAAATCGTCTAGATTATTAATTTGAAATTAATGATCATATCTTTTTGTGTGTCGGAAACGACCTTTTTTATAGGCACATAGAGAGTAAGGCCTTGTCTATTTTTGGGGCAACCTTACGCATGAGATGGAATTGCCAGAATTCCAACCTCAAAAAGGAACTTATGGATTATCTTGAAGGCCTCTTTGGAGTAGACACGTTCAATACAAAAGCAGTCACATCTACAGCCGGTGAATATTTAAAATATACTCGGGATGTTTATAGATGAAGCTTGGCAAGAAATCCTAGGTATGAGCATCCTCCCTTAATTCCAAAGAGAGAGTGGAAGGTGATCATTGATGGTGCAAAAGAGAAGATTTTGAGAAAATCGGGAGAACAAACAACGGGTACACCAAGGTAAATTACAATTTTTTGAATTCAATACTAGCTTTATTTTTCTTTAGATCTAAATAAAAGTGTGGTTATATATAACATACTTGAAAATTTTGATGATAGGTTGACTAACACTTTGAAGGCAACCAAAGCAAGGATTTCCAAACATGGCCAACACAAGCTAGGCCTGGGCGGCTACATGAGGTTACAGTCACGAATCGTAAGTATCCAAACATCTTAAGAATATTAATTGTATCACCTTACAACTTTAAGGTAATTGCATCCAAAAACGTTAAAAAAATATACCCTTGTGCAATGCAGGGTGACGACTTCGAAACTGGAACCACGGAGGAAGACCTCCATCTTGGTTACAAGTATGGTTATAAATCCATGGTTGATCAAAGGAAAAGCATGGGGCAGACCCCAAGATCCAATTTTCTAGATAAGGTAAATAAAAATCAGTCCACAGTAATCTTTCGTTACTTATAAAATACGTAAATGTTTGATATCGTCCATAATTTAATGTCTTACTTTGTTTTAATCAGGGGAGCAGCACTATCAACCCTACCATTAGTACTGAATAATAGAGTGTTGATAGTGAAACACAGTTAGAAGATTATGGTTCTCCCCAGCGGCCCCATCCCAGTGAGGTGCAGCCCCAAGATGTTCTTGTGAATGAGGCCCACGACGGTAAAATGTCTATATATTAATCACTTACTTTATAATTTTGTACTTATAAATTTTGACGTTTCAATGACAGAGGATGTCATAAATGATCATCCTCGGCCTGAATATCAGGTGAACAGGCCAGCAACCATTCCAATGGTGTTGACTAGAGGACCAGGTAAATAATTACATTGCAGAGTTCTTTTTTAATATTAATAAACTACTTCAATGATATTTAAAAATTGGCCATATAAATTCAATATTTTTTATTTTTTTAGGTGATGGCCCCTCACAGCAGCATCCACACCATGGGTACGAGACTAGGCATACTCGGCATGAAAGGAATGAAACAACATCATCTGCTGAAGAGCACCGAGTAAACGAAGACATGGACATTGATGATTTGCTTAAGCACTGGAAAGAAAAAAAGAAGACTAAAAGAAATTCATGATGTCATGTAATAATTTTATAAGACAATTAGATGTATATTATATAGCTGATAATATACACAAGGATATTTATATGGCTTGTATATATATGTGAATGTAATTTTGTTATACACTTAATGATAATTTAAGCTTCTCTTAATGATGCAACTTCCAAAATCTTGTAACATGATATATGCAACTTTGAAAGTCTTGTGACATGTTTCATTGTGTCTCACACGACAAATAGAATTACCATTATTTTCATTATGTCATGGACATGGTGTTTTATGTTTAAGAAGAGATCTTGGTGAACATCAGTCCACTTTAGAGTCCCAAAATAAATTTTAGAACCTATCTCTGATCTAGAGGTGAAGATGGCAATAACATACAAGACGTTTTCATTCTATGCATCCAGTTAGCATAGTTTGTGGATATGTCAACCTTTGATAACAAAGTTCTTAAACCTTATGTAATGAAGCAGGCATCCCTTTTTTACAATGTGAAATCCAGAACAAAGGGGTATATGAAGGCATTTCTGCATAGAAGGGTAATAACCTTATTGGATTTGTGTAGGAAGAAAAATGTCTCACTGTGTAGGAAGAAAAATGGCCCCCTTCTGAGAAAGGTTTGGCTACTTTTTCCCAGCTTATTAGATGCATCTTTCTTCTTGTGTTGTTTCATCCTTCCCAGAGAAATATTCTGAACAACACTTCCATTTTATGGATTATTGTGACTGGTGCTAGTAATAAGGATCTTTGATAGATTGGGATGCTTGTTAGCACTTCTTTGATGAGGACCACTTTACCTACTAGGTTAAGCAATCTTACTCCCCAGTAGTTTACTTTTTTTTTTAACTTTTCTATCAGCGGGTTCTAGTTAGAGGCCAAAGGTTTGGTTTTGAAAATTGGGACTCCCAGATATTGAAATGCATCCCAGGCCGTGCAACCTTCCATCCCCGGGACTCTTGAAATTTCCAACATTTCCCTTAAAGTAATGTTCCATCCATAGATCTTGTTTTTGGGCAGGCTTACCATGATGCCAGAGATTTTTGCATAGCTATATAGCTCTTTTTTGAATTTCTTTGTTGTCTGCACACTCGCCCCTCCCAACAGTAGTGTGTCATCTACAAATTGGGCATGGTTGATGTCTTTAACTCCTGGGGATATCCTTAGGCCGAGAAGATTGTTGTGTGTCTAGTTGTGGTCCAATTGGAAGCTAAGAACCGAGGACTAGATTGCATAAAGAAGAGGAGAGAGAGGGAAACCTTGACAAAGTCCTTTGGTGGCTTGAAAGAACTTGGTCGCTCGATCGTTCACTAGAGGTTCTATCCAAGGGGAACCAATACATGCTTTTATCCAGCTTATAAAGGCTTGGGCAAAGCCCAACTTTTCCATAACCTTGAAAAGAAAATTGTGTCTTACTCTATCAAAAGCATTAGCAAGATCTCGCTTAATTATCATACCTTTGTCCTTTCGATGAATGCTAGAGTGCAGGGCTTCTTGAACTAACATGATGTTGTCCACTATATTTCTGCCTTTTACAAAATCGCCTTGGTTCTCTGAAATGATGCCTGGGAGGATATTTTTAATTATGTTGGCTATCACTTTGGTGAGGATCTTGTAGCTAGTGTTGCAAAGTTAGATTGGGCAGAATCTTCCAAAGTTGATTGCCCCTTTTTCTTTTGGAATAAAATCTAGGAATGATGAATTGGTTCCTTCTCCTAACTTGCCGCACTTCTGGGATTTTTGGATCATCTTTGTCAGTTTTGATTTGATTATGTCCCATATACTTTGATAGAATCTAGCTATGAAGGAATCTGGCCCTGGGGCTTTATTTGGGTTCATTTGGTCCAATGCCTCTTTTATTTCTTATTGATGTATTGCTCTGGTTAACTTGTTGTTCACATCCTCCTGAATTAGGGTCGGTACCAGAGAGAGGGGGTAGTCATTGAGGTTTATGGTAGAAATCTACGTTTCTGAGTAGAGGATTTCAAAGGCATCAACCGCAGCCTCTTTTATGCCCTCAAAGTCTGTTATTGTTTTATTTTGGACCTGAATTTTGAAAACTTGCTTAAATTGCTTTATGGCCTCAGCTTGTTTGTGGAAATAGCTGGTGTTTTTATCTCTTGCTTCCAGCCAGAGGCAACGTGACTTCTGATGCCCAAAATTTTCCTCCTCTTTGCATGCTTGATTCCATTTCTTCTAGAGTTTCTCTTCTTGTTGCAGAACTTCCTAGGTGATAATCCTTTCTTCCAATTCCATTTGGTGTGTCTCCAATTGTTTTTGAGCTTCTTGTCGGTTTGCTATTAGGCTTGTGTGGGTTTTTTCCCAAGATTTTAGTGTTGCCTTTAGTCTTCCAGGCCTTTCTTCCCAAACAAAGAAGGTTGAGCCTCTGATCTGTTCATTCCATATTTTGGTGACCAGGTTCTGCTAGCCATCGATTTGTATCCAGGATGGACTAAATCTAAAGGGGATTGGTCGGAGATTTTTGTCAGAAGAGATTTCCAGTAGGATTGATTTATGATCTGATACACTGTGCACGAGGATTGAGGAGGTGAGATTCAGGTCCAAAAGAAATAAGGAGCTTTGAACTAAGAACCTGTCTAGCCTTGTTGCGATGTGTTGTGGGCCTGCCCTCTTATTCGACCAAGTGTAATTACCTTTAGTTGGTTTGACATCTTCCATCTCCCATTATGACATAATATCTTTGACCCATTCTCTCGTTGGATCTCTCACTATGGAGCCCCCTTTTTTATTGGTTGTGGCTAAGGTTACATTTAGATCCCCCCCTATGATGATATTGTCTAAATCGTTTGAGAGCAAGTATTCCTTCAGGGTGTCCCAACAATCTTTTTTTTCTTCCAACAAGACTGGGACGTAAAGGTTAAAGAGGCTTAGCTGTTGTCCTGTTTCTTTGTGAATAAGGTTGGAGTAGATCAAATGTGTGCTGGTTTCAAATTTGATTAGATCAAACTTCTGGGCCTTTGAGATAGTTTCAATGCCTCCTGAGGCACCTCTTGCACTTTTTACTATTTCTTGACTGAATTTCCAAATTTATTTTGTTCTGTTGAGGAAGTTTTTCTCTTCCATCTTGGTCTCCTGGAGTAGAAGGATCTCAGTTTTATAAGTTATGATGATGTATTTGAGCGCCTCTTCCTTTATTTTGCTGCTAAAACCTCTACAGCTCTAGGAGGTTAGCTTCATGGCTTACCTAGGGGGGAGTTTGGACTCCTTGCAGAGCCTTGGAGTGCTTCCTTGTATGTCTTACATTGATCAAATGTCTTATTGTTGGTTATGACCCACTTAGGACGTCTCTATATGTCTCCTGATCTCTTTCTTATTTTTTGGATTTCCTTCACCTATCGGTTTTCTTTGGGGTTAGAATAGTGTTGCTTGCTCCCTAGTAATCGTTATCAGAAGAGACCTCTCCTTCCTCTATTTCCAGTCTGGTATTATTTCCTATTATGTTATTCCCCTTCTCTTCTTCTGGTTCTAGCACTGGCGCTTCCCTTCTTCCTTGTGGTGAGTTCCCTTGCATGTCCTCTGCTGGCAGATCTTCCTGTGGATTTTCTCCTGCTTTTTCTATTGCATGGCCCTTATCTAGGTTTCTTGGGCTATTTTCCACCATTTCTACTGATTGAGTTTCATTTTCTATGGGTTGTGTTGGTGCTATCTTTTCATTCCTTGGTCCGTTTTTTCTTGTTGCAATCTTCCCTTTCCTTGGTTGTTTCCAACCTTCTCCATTTTCCTTCTCCTTGTTTTGGTTCTTGAAGCATTTCCGTTGAAAGTGGCCATATTCATGGTAGCCTCTACATTTGAACGAAAGTTATTCGTAATCGAGTTTCTGGTAATGATGTCATTCTCCAACCTTTAACTTGATTGCTTCTGGAAGGCCCTCTTCTAAGTCCACTTCTACACAGACGCGCGTGCAGGAGTATTGATCTTTGGGGTCTGCCCTATCTATGTATTGGCCGAGTCCATTTTCGATTGCCTTGAGTGAAGTAGGGTTCCAGCAGTGGATCGGGAGATTTGGTAGCCTGACCCAGACTAGGACATCCTTTGGCACGTCAACCATTAGATGAAATATTGGCGTCCATCGGTTTAGATACATTCCTTGGGTTCCCATAAAATACGGTCCATTTCTAAATATGAGGTCTCTATCTTCCTGAGAGATAAATTTGAAGATAAAGAATCCTCTTCCTACTGCATAACAGGTTACACTTCTTTTGATCAGCGGACGTTAGTTTCTTTGGATCCAGTTGTTTGTAGTTCGAACTGACATCCAATGCCCCATGAATTGACCCACCAGGCCTCGATCTAACAAGGATACTGCTACATGCATAGGGTGGTCCAGAGGTAATCCTATCTTCGGGATTGAATCGAGTTTCCTGAAAAAGCTGGGAGGTTCAGCCACTGTAAGCTTCTTGCCTTTGGAGGTCAAAATCTTA
>ML781184.1:1010003-1025269 GCA_009831015.1 Picea engelmannii | reverse complement strand
AATGCATGGATGTGTTTAATTGTTGAACATGAAATTGTACTTGTTATGCTTTGGATAATACCATTTTTAACTAGTTGTCTTCATCTTGAAGGTTATTCTATGTTGTTTACTTTGAATGATAGTTTTGAGTGGGTTGTATGCAACTATTCATAATGATCATGTATGAAATGATCATATACAAAGTGTGCAATAGTGTTATGTATGACAAGGTATAATACATATTTTCTCTTGTTGTTAGCTACCATATGAAAGAGAGAAACATATTTTAGTTATGCCTTTGAAACTTATCATGTGAATGATTGTGAACTTTTATATAATAGACTAGTCTTAAGTCTATTATGGTAATATTAATATTAAAATGGTAATATTAATATTAATATCAAAATTGCGGCCCAAAATATTTTTTTATTTATTTTTAAATAAATTTGGGTCGTCGCCTATGCGACGAAAACTTCTATTGATGCGATGGTTTTGCTATATAAACAACAAAAAGTTGTCGTCACCTATGCAATGACAACTTCTATTGATGCCATAGTTTTTCTATATAAACAACAAAAAATTCTCGTCGCCTGGGCGACGACAACTTCTATTGATGTGATGGTTTTGCTATATAAATAACAAAAAGTTGTCGTCGCATGTCTGATGAAAACTTCTATTGATGCGATGGTTTTTCTATATAAACAATGAAAATTTGTCCTCTCCTATGTGACGAGCACTTCTATTGATGTGACAGTTGTGCTATAAAACTTGTTGTTGCAATTTAGACGAAATGTTGGTTTCACATTGTGTGCCTGTATTGTCTCTTTTAAGACGTTTTTTCAAGTTCATTGCAAATTCCATGTCACATAAAACGATGTTTTAGAGACTCCAGATTCGTCGCCATATCAACAATATAACGGCGCAATAGTGTCGAAACAGTCGTCGCAAAATGACCCAAATATGCTAGTGTTTGTCAATCAATTTTATTAGATATGGTCATTCATAAATATGATCATTCATTTCATTGGTAGATCCCTCTTGTGTGAATAGAGAGCAAATATTTTTAACAAAATCTTATCCTAAATGTTTTTACATCAACAATACTAAATGTTTCCACTTGTTTTTTCTTTATTCTTATCATTTTACTATGGCATAAACAATAACACTATTTATCTTTATTGTGTGTATTGTTTAATTATTATCTTTTGACAAAAAATATTCATTGTTTGTACATTTAATTATATTAAGTTTCATTATTGAGCATATATTTCCCAACTAAGTCACTAAAAATTATTGATACATTTTTAATTGAATTTCCACTTAAATCCTCCATGCAATGATGGTACTTGTGGAAATTGGAATGGGAAATCCAATTTGCTTAAATTTTTTACCATCTCTATTAAATCTAGCCACCAATGGTCAGTTCCCCTTGGAAAATCCAATTTTCTCAAGGACTTTTGACTGTTTCGATTAAACCGGGCAATCAAAAGTCATCCCCCATAGAAAATCCAATTTTCTCAAATAGGTTTGACCATTTCCAAATCTATATATGACCCAAAAAAAAATTAATGAAAAAAAATAATTTTTTAAATTATAATAACTTTATTTTGTAGAATTTTAATTAAATTATGTAAAAAAAAATTTAAAATATATCCAACATTTATGAAATTTATCAACTTTACAAGATAGACTTATCTAAAATTCTACACAATTTTAAAGTTTTATCAAAATTGATATAGGAATCAAACAATCACTAATCTAAACAAATCTTAACATAACATAGATTTTTTTTTCCAAGTTACAAAGTTTTGGGAAGACCCTCTCATTTGGAGGATGCTATGTAGGGTAAACCCTAGAATATTTCCTTCACAAAGCCATCAAGAAAAAGGCTCAAATCCATTACAACAATGTACTAGTTATGAGCTCAACATACCACTTGCCTAAATTAAACTCTCAAATTAGAAATGCATTATAGACTTTACCTAAAACCCTATAAAATTTCAAAATTCTATCAACATTAATGACAACATATTTACCTATTATCAACCTATCTAATTTAAATGTTTTAGGTAAAGAGGAATTTGTCAATACACTTTAAAAATTCTACCATTTAGATTGTTTTGGACAATCATCCCAAACTTTAATTATAAAATATTATTATTTTTCCATAACATATTATTGGTAAAAATTAAAATTATATTAGAGAGGGATGTTGTCTCATGAAATGATTAACAATTATGGAATTTCAGAATGTGAGGTCTCATGAAATGATTAATACTTTTTCAATATGAAAAAACACTTATATTAGTAAATATAAAACTATGTATTTTTCATATCTTACAAATTGTATCCATGCTCTAAAAAACTTAATTGTTTTTACCTCCTACCAAAACTTTTGTTACATATAATCATGTTTGATTACATGTCTATATTCCAAATATACAATAAATTATAACCTCTTTCTGTCTAAAATTTACAGCAGTTCCATTACCAAAAAGTAATCTAAAGGTTGATATCAATTCTTTCAAACATTTCATGTTGTCCATCTGAAACCTGTGCATAATAAAATATGCCTTCATCCAAAATTAGTGCTTCCTTTGATAGTCGATCAACATCATGATTATAAGATCTATAGATATGTTGTGCTTTGATTTACTGAAAATGCTTATGCATCTCTCTAATCTTTGTCATCCAGGGCTGCAAAGATATTACTTGTAGATTATTTTCATTAATACACCAATCAATAATAACCTTAGAATCCCCTAGCAATAATAATCTTGGTACCTGTTTAAGATAAGAAAAATATAAAATTAACCAAAGTTCCATCAGTTCCCCTTTAGAATTTGTTCCTTTTCCACAATTCATTTTTATTTTTAATGTACCCATTATTGGGCATTTCAGAATGGCTCCAACCCCACAGTTTGAGCCTCTTTCCTGTGAAGCCCCATCAACAAATCCTGTTGCCCCAACCCAATCAATATTTGGTGGCCTATCAATCCTTTTTTGAAAAATATCATGTGTAAGTTTTTCTTCCCCCAATTCCTGTAAGATGTAACTAAAAACTCTGATATGGTTTTTTTGTTGTCCTTCAAATATCAACAAGTTCCTATGCTTCCAAACCTCCCAGCTAATAAGACATGGGATTTCCAGTTTTCCTTCCTCTTTGTCCAATTAAAGAGACTATTTTCAAAGAAACCTCCTTGCCAATTATTGGCCAGTTTTAGTTCCTTAGAGATGGTTTTCCATATGATTTTTATAAAACTACAGTCCCCAAATAAATGTAACATAGACTCTTCACTTTCCTTACAAATCACACAGATGCTAGGTCCCTGAAAACCCCTTTTTATCAAGTTATCCCAAGTAAGAATTTTTTGTTCCAACAATAACCAAACAAACAATTTTACCTTCATTGGTATTTTCCACTTCCAAATATCAAAATACCATAATTTTGGCTCTACCCCCATATCCTCCAACACTTGAACTTCATATGCTAGTTTAGCACTGACTTGACCTTGTTTGGTATCCCAAGACACAATAAATTGTTTTTCTCATCATTTAATTCTATTCCATCATTTACCAGCCCTTTGATATAATTTGTCCATTCATCTTTCTGAACTCCCTCCAAGCCTAAAGTTTCATCATTTTTTCATTTTGTTGAATTAATACCTTCCTATGCATTTGATCTTGCATGAGCAAGAAAAGTAACCCCTTATTCTTTTAACAATAATATAATATTCTCTTATAATTTATAGAAACAGTGAGACCCTATCATATAATCAACACATATTCTGATATCTCTCCCACTCCTAGGCTTCCAAACCCACCAATTGGAAATTATGTTTACCGAAGAGTTAAGGGCTCTCCAGAAATTTGAGGTTCCAGTCTAGGTTTTTCTCCCATGCCTAAACCACTTTTCGACAGTTTTCCTTTTAAGATATTTTTTCATTATCACCTCATGCCAAATTCCATGCATCATAATGCATCTCCATAGTCGTTTTTCCGCCAATGCTTGACCAAACATAAAAATATTTTTGATTCACCATCTCCCAACATTTTTAGGTTTTGCAATATTTTTCCAGTTTGATAGATGTATACCTTCCTTTTCGTTTTTACCAGACCATAAAAAATTGAACATTCTTCTTCTAATACTATTTAGTACACTTTTGGGAATGTTTTCCAGTGAAATCCAATACACAGATATGCTTTGAAGTACTTATTTTACAAGTATCAATCTACCTCCTAGGGTAAGCCACCTATGGTTCCAACTCAGAATTCTCTTTTAAAAAAAATTCTCTAGCCAGGACCAGTCCCCTCTTCTATAACAGTTTGGTTTGATATAAAACTAAAGATACTTAAAACCTGTATCTGAAGGTTTAACCTCAAAGGACAGAAGTTCCTTAAACAAATTAAGCTCTACATCCTCCCAACCAACTTCTAAGAAGCTAGACTTTTGAGAGTTGAATTCCATCCCTGTAGCCTTGCAAAATAGATCCAATATCTCCTTATATTCTTTCGATACAACAATGTATCCAATCCCAAACCGTATTACATCATATATAAACATTATATGTGTGGTATTTAATCCTCTCACCATAGTAACACCCTCAATTTTCTTATCTCGAACCCTCTCCTGTATAATTCTGCTCAGCCCTTTAATTACAAGAAGAAAAAGTAGTGGAGATAATGGGCAGCCTTCCCTTATACCTCTTGAAGATTTAAAAAATCATGTAGGTTTCCCATTAATCAGTACAACATAATTTCCTGATGTTACACATCCCATGATCCAATCGGTTGCTTCAAGGCTTATACCAATCTGTAGTAGAACAACTCTAAGAAAACCCCAATCCACCCTATCATAAGCTTTGACTAAATACAATTTTAGAACTAGTGATTTTTTATTCTTCACCTTTATACTATGTAGTACTTCCTATACCATTCCAATTTCATCAGTTATTTTCCTACCATCTAAAAAAGAAAATTTTTCTTTTGATATACAAGTGGAAAGGGATGATTTTATTCTGGTAGAAATTATTTTTGAAATGATCTTGTATACCAGATTGCACAAAGATATAGGCCTAAATCCTCTGAAAGAGTCAGGTTTGTCACTTTTTGGGATTAAGGCAATAAAAGTAGCATTCATTTCTCCTGACACTTTCCCTAACCTTCTCGATTCTTCGACAACCTCCAAAAGTTCATTCCCCGTAATATTGAAAAAAGAAAGAAAGAACTCAACAGTCCAGCCATCCAGCCCAAGACTCTTTGAGCACTTAAATCCTTTTAATGTTTTTAACACTTCAGCTAAAGAAACTGGATTAGCTATCCTGCTACCCTCTTCCTCAGAGAACATCCTCGGACAATTCCTTAAAACTGTAAGTTGATCTGCAATAACCAGGTTTCCTTGTTCTTTAAACAAATTATGGAAATATTCACCAGCTTTGTGATATCCCAAATGGTTTTAAATTGTTTTCTTGAGTTTTCATAAGCATGGAAATATTTTATATTACGGTCACCAACTGCCAACCATTTTACCCTACTTTTATGTCTCCAAGTCTCCTTCTCTTGTTTTATAAGTGTCATTTTCCTCTGTTCTTTGGACAGAACCAATAACTTAACATTTTTCTCCACAAAACCTCCAAGAAAATCTATATACAACTTATCCAAATCCGATTCCAGTTGAACCAATTTTTTCTTATCTTCATCCTTCTTCTTTGTTTCCCACACTATTACCATTCTCTTAAGTCTTTTTAGTTTTTTTACCAATGATTCCATAGGTGTCAATACCTTTGACTCCAACATATCCACCCAAGGGTTTCTAACCATACTAACAAAATCTTGATCCTCCAACCAAACAACATTAAAGTTAAATGGGTAGCGGACTATATCGCTCCCAAAGTCCAGTTGTAACATTATTGGCATGTGATCTGAGATCTTATCATTGCAAATCCAAGATTTGTATATGATTCTTAAAGAGACAAGCTTCTCAGATATCAAAAATTGATCCAACCTTTTTGCAATGTAATCTCGGCCTTTCCTTCCATTCCTCCATGTCGGGAGAATTTTTACAGGCTCAGCATCCACTAAACCTTCATTTTGAACCAAATTAATAAAGAAAAGATGTAAAGGATCCACCCTTGCCTCAACCCCCCAAAATTCCCTACTAGAAGTAGTAAAGTTAAGGTCACCCCCTAAGATTAAATTTTCCTCATCAAATATCCCATTCCTTTTTAAGTCCTCCCAGAATACCACTCTGTCAGCATATGGTTCATAACAGTTGATTAACTTCACCTTTAAATTTGTGTCTTTAACTACTCCTTCCAGCAAAATCCATGCATTCATAAAGAACGCGTCAAAATTATCCTTACGAGGGTTCAAAGCTGAGATCAGTCCCCTCAAGAGACCAATAGAATCAACTCCACAAAAATACCAATTAGGGAGAATTTTGGCAAAGACTTCCCTTGCTTTTGCCGCACCTACCATTGTTTTTTGTATGAAAAGAACATCTGGTTTATTTTTCTCTAAAAACCTAGAGAGGGACAATGACTTTAAGGATACCCCCACTCCTCTCACATTCAGGAATTCCACGATCATATTTTCACCCTAGCCAGGGATTTTTTATCTCTAAGCACCCTAGGCCCAGTTAAAACCTCATGAATAGGCATAACTGAGAGATCCTTCTCTTTTCCCAATTTCCTTACACTCCTAGTTTTAATAGGATAAAAATATGTTTCTGGCCCTCCTAAGATCGCCCCTTTAATCAATTCAGACCCACATCCTTGACCATAATACCCCTGACCCCTACTCCCCTGCACCTTCCCAACCTTTTGGTTATCCAGTAACACCCCACCAACAAATATTGGTATTTTCGTTCAGGTTAAAACCTCCCTATAAGTAGGTAAGAAACTACAAAGTGATTCCTCCACCACCGACAGTCCACTTCTTGATTGTAATCCCTCAGATGTCCCCGAAACTTGACTTTAAATCCCATCTAGAATGGTCTTATATGAAAAACAGTCTCCCTTCCCTTCCAGTCCTATTCCACAACAGTTCCCTGCATCCACATTAGTTTTCCCTTTCAATCCCAATCCACTAGTATTTCCCACAATCACAATAGGTTCAAAACCCTCAACCAAATTAGAAATCCTATCGCAAAACATCAATTGGGATTCCCCAACTAATAAATCCCCACATGAATCCCCTATCGATCCCCCTATGCTTGAGTGCTCAACCATATGAATAACCTTTTCATACCTATCAATCTCATCTTTGAAGGTCCTTGAATCCATTCTGTCAAAACCTTTTAATGTAGTCACAACTACAAAACCATCACCCTTCCCTTCCATACCCAAACCACCAAAATTTCCTTCAACCCCATCAATATTAGATCCCTCATCCATAAATGGTATTCGATCGCAATGGAGCTTTTGGAAATCCACCTCAGAAATATCCCTATCAGGATTCCCATGCATACCCACTTTACCTGATAGCACAATTGTGTATTCAATTTTATCAAACCTAATGGGTTCATCACAAGTGGTCCCTGAGACTCGTTTGTCAATCCCTTTTAAAGAGGTCATGTATGTTTGGTAGCCTTCATTCCCTTCCAATTCCAAAACATCATGGTTTCCCTCAGTCACAACAAGAATTATTCCCTCACCCAGAAAATAATTATGTTCACAAGACTACGATTGGGAGTCCCCACCTAATACTACCTTACCGAAATCACCTTGAGATCCCCGAACACCTGATTGAAAACTAAACAGTCAAGTTTAAATTGTCTTTTGGGTCCCCTCCCTTGATATTTCACTGCCCCTGAAACTACAAGAAAGTTTGCCTCTCCCACACCCACCCTAGACACCATACAATAATCCCTTATGGCCTCAAACAGGTAGCCCGTGCCCTCCAAACTCTCTCCCATATCATAACCAATAGGATTTTTCTTTCCCTTATAAAAACTCTTTACTCCCAGCCCTCCCTTCAAAGGTTCCTCCTTGATCTAGGTATCTAATACTAATCCTGATTTCTCTTGTAACAATAATGAATTCGAGGAAAATAATTTCTCAGGCAAGCATGAGTTTGACTCACCATATATTCCTTCGCTATGCATCACTTGAATATCAAACCAGTCGCATCGATATTCCACCTCAAAAATGTTGTCCTTGACTTTCATTCTCAATATTCCAGCCACAATAATTTTCTTTTGATCCGTAAATTCCATGCATTGATAACGCAGGTCTCCTATCTTTTTATAGCCTGAGCAGTAAAATGACACTCCAACATAATCCAATCTTTGTTGGATCTTTATTCCTTGCCATATAATTTCAATATCCTCTGGTAGGCCTGCGAAAGTGTCCATTTCAACCAACATCTTCCCCATTCGGTGATCAAAACCCCCAAACTGTTTTAAGTCCACCTGTAGAAATTTCCCAATTGCATTCTCGATGAGCTTGAAGGCATTTAAACTCCACAAAGAAATGGGGCATCCTGGTAAAATCACCCACAGATGTCGAAATATGACTATTTATTTTTCTAGATTGAAGCCCAAATGCCACTGAATCAACATCAGACTTCCATTTTTTACCATCCAGACCTACTGGAGCACCCTTTCCATATATAATGAATTCCTGAATATGAAACAGAACCAACCATTTAATAATATGAAGCTTTCTGGTACATATCCTAGAAACACCTACAAATTGTCTTCAACTGAGGTATGTATTTCCTTTTCCCCCATGGCCCAATAGTTGAATTTTCCCACCAAACCACGCAAGGCTAGAATGCTTCGAATACTTGAATTTTGATAAAGTCATTATGGATTCGAAGGTATATTACTTTATTACTAGTTTCGTTTATTAAAGAAAATTATTTCGAATCGAATATCATGTTGGCACTAATTGAGCTGAGTCCATGTGGTTCATCCCCGCAATCTCTATATAAGCTACAGAGGATCCAAATTCAAAACCATTACCCATACTATTACCATGCTCTTAAGTCTTTTTAGATTTTTTACCAGTGATTCCATAGGTCTCCAGACCTATGACCCCAACATGTCCACCCAATTGTTTCTAACCACACTAACAAAATCTTGATCCTCCAGCCAAACAACATTAAATTTAAATGGGTAGCGGACTATATCGCTCACAAAGTCTAGCTGTAACATTATTGGCATGTGATCCGAGATATTTTCATTGCAAATCCAGGATCTGTATCTGATTCCTGAGGAGACAAGCTTCTCAGATATTAAAAATTGATCCATCCTTTTTGCAATGTAATATTGGCCTTTCCTTCCATTCGTCCATGTCGGAAGAATTTTTGCAGGCTCAACATCCATTAAACCTTCATTTTGAACCAAATGACTAAAGAAAATATGTAAAGGATCCACCCTTTCCTCAGCCCCCAAAATTCCCTACTAGAAGTAGTAAAGTTAAGGTCACCCCCTAAGATTAAATTTTACTCATCAAATATCCCATTCCTTTTTAAGTCCTCCCAGAATACCACTTTGTAAGCATATGGTCCATAACATTTGATTAACTTCACCTTTAAATTTGTGTCTGTAAATACTCCTTCCAACAAAATCCATGCATGTGTCAAGAACACATCAAAATTAGCATTATGAGGGTTCCAAGATGAGAGCAGTCCCCCCGAGAGACCAATAGAATTAACTCCACAAAAATACCAATTAGGGAGAAGTTTGGAAAAGACTTCCCTTGCTTTTTCCACACCTACCAATGTTTCCTATATGAAAAGAACATTTGGTTTATTTTTCTCTAAAAACCTAGAGAGGGACAATGACTTTCAGAATCACCCCACTCCTCTCACATTCACGGATTCCACGATCATCTTTTCACCCTAGTGAGGGATTTCTGAGCTCTAAGTGCCCTAGGCCCAACTACAACCTCATGAATAGGCATTACTAAGAGATCCTTCTCTTTTCCCAATTTCCTTGCACTCCTATTTTTAATAGGAGAAAAATATGTTTCCATCCCTCCTAAGATCGCCCCTTTAATCAAGGTAGACCCACATCCCCGAACATAATACCCCTGATCCCCTCTGCCTTCCTAAACTTTTGGTTATCCAGTAACATCCCACCAGCAAATATTGGTATTTTTGTTCAGGTTAAAACCTCCCTATAAGTAGGTAAGAAATCACAAAGTGATTCCTCCACCACTGAAATTCCACTTGTCGATTGTAATCCCTCAAATGTCCCTGGAACCCAACTTTCAATCCCTTCTAGAATGGTCTTATATGAAAAAAAGTATCCCTTCCCTTCTAGTCCTATTCCACAAGATTTTCTCGCATCCACATTAGGTTTCCCTTTGAATCCCAATTCACTAATATTACCCACAGTCACAACAGGTTCAAAACCATCAACCAAATTAGAAATCCTATCGCAAAATAGAAATTGGGATTCCCCAATTAATAAATCCCCACCTGAATCCCTTATCAATCTTCCTATACCTGAGTGTTAAACCATATGAATAACCTTATCATAACTATCAGTCTCATATTTGAAGGTCCCCGAATCCATTCTGTTAAAACCTTTTAATGTAGTCGCAACTACAAAACCATCACCCTTCCCTTCCATATCCAAACCACCAAAATTTTCTTCAACCCCATTAATATTAGATCCCTCATCCATAAATGGTATTTGATTGCAATGGAGCTTTTGGAAATCCACCTCAGGAATCCCATGTGTACCCCCTTTACCCGGTAGCACAGTTGTGTATTCAATTTTATCAAACCTAATGGACTCATCACAAGTGGTCCCCAAGACCCGTTTGTCAATCCCTTTTAAAGAGGTCGTGTAAGTTTGGCAGCCTCCCTTCCCTTCCAATCCCAAAATAGTAGGGTTTCCCTAAGTCACAACAGGAATTACTCCCTCACCCAGAAAATAATTCCATTCGCAAGACTGCGATAAGGAGTCTCCACCTAATACTACCTTACCTAAATCACCTTGAGATCCCCCAGCACCCAATTGCAAAATTGAATAGTCAATTTTAAACTATCTTTTGGGTTCCCTCCCTTGATCTTTCATCACCCCTGAAACTACAAGCAAGTTCACCTATCTCACACCCACCCCAGACACCATACGATAATGCCTTACAGCCTCAGACAAGCAGCCCATTCCCTCCAAACTCTCTCCCAGATCATAACCAATAGGACTTCTCTTTCCCTTATGACAACTCTTTACTCCCAACCCTCCCTTCGAAGGTGCCTCCTCGATCTGGGTATCTAATACTACTCCCGACTTCTCTTGTAACAATAATGAATTGGAGGAAAATAATTGCTCAGCCATGCATGAGTTTGAATTACCACATTTTCCTTCACTATGAATCACTTGAGTATTAGACCAGTCGTGTCGATCTTCTAGCTCAAAAATATTGTCTTTGATTTTCATTCTCGATATTTCAGCCACAATAATTTTCTTTTGATCCCCAAATTCCATGCATTGATAACGCAAATGTCCTATCTTTTTACAGCTCGAGCAGCAAAACGACACTCCAACATAATCCAATCTCTGTTGGATCTTTATTCCCTGCCATATAATTTCAATCTCCTCTGGCAGGCCTACGAAAGTGTCCAATTCAACCAACAGCTTTCCCATTTGGCGATCAAAACCCCCAAACTGTTTTAAGTCCACCTGTGGAAATTTCCCAATTGCATTCCTAATGATCTTGAAGGCATCTAAACTCCACAAAGCAAGGGGGCATCCTGGTAAAAGCACCCACAGATGTCGAAATATGACTATTTATTTTTTTGGATTGAAGCCCAAATTCCACTGAATCAACATCAGACTTCAATTTTTTACTAGCCAGAACTGTTGGAGCACCCTTTCCATATCTACCAAATTCCTGAATATGAAACAGAACCAGCCATTTAATAATATGAAGGTTTATGGTACATATCCAAGAAACACCTACAAATTGTCTTCAACCCAAGCATGTATTTCCTTTGCCCCCATGGCCCAATAGTTGAATTTTCCCACCAAACCACGCAAGGCCATAATGCTCACAGCATCCATCCAAATATATTTACCTAGAGTTAATGACGGCTTCAATGTTCACAGCTTCCACACCATGAATGTTTTGTCTGGCTTATTTCTCTCTCATCTGTTGTACCCATCAGACTGGCCCATACCTGAGTTTACTTATGCACTTAATGGTGTCGCAGTTCTGCTTCCCCCTTCCATATGTACTATTCCCCCACCACCCCCCTTAACTCTTTATGATAATATAGAGTTCCCACTACCTGTATGCCCAACATTAGTCTGACCCTTGTCTAGAGAATTTGAGGGTCGAAAATTCACCAAATCGGACCTATACTGGCCGCATATTTTTTCACAATCATTTACCCCCCCTAAAATATTCACCACTACTCCCCTTGCAACCACACCTCTGCTCACCCCCGATGCTTGACGAGGATGCCCAAAACCCCCTATAAAGCATTGTGCATCACGGTCTCTCGACACACCCCCAGACGAACCAGGGGAGATGATTTTTCCCTCAACCTGTTTACACTTCGACCTAACCCCCTCTACACAACACGAAGAAATGTGTGAATCATTCGCATCCTTGTCCTTGAGATTTCCCCCAAATTTTTCTTCCCAAGAGAACAATTCATTTATTGAATCAAAAGTGTTATTCCTCGTCGGATCGACTGAATGACCACCATGTGTCCCCACTATTGAACTGTTAGACCACTCAACCTCCACTACTACTAACTCCTCACCTGGCAGCCTTAAATTATGTTTATACCTTGATAAATATACCATATACTATGCATTGGACTTATACAACCCTTTATGGCTCACCCAGAGCTCCTCCAAAGAGTCCAACAGCTGGACACCAACTTCGGACGTCATTCCAGCCAGTAAAAATCCAACACCTCCATCTCCCCTTCGATCCTTTACTCTCCTAGACTCAGATCCCCATGATCCCAATACCGGCCTCAAGCTACCTACCCCTATGGGGGCCGAGCAACCCTACCCTATCCCAAACCCTAACTGAAACCTAACTAGATCTCTCTGTTACCTTACTCTCAACCACTTTACCATCACGTGAACCTCTAAATGATTAATACTTATTGTGACTTTGTCTCTTGCATGGAATAACTTTACAGAGAAGATACTCAATGATTAATACTTAATGTTAAATTATTACATGGAATAACTTGAGATGAAGATATTCCATGGTCCTTCACTGCCTAGTATACATAAAAAAAAAATCTTTGAATATTTGGCATTTTGATGAAGTCACTATGTATTCGAAGGTATATTACTTTATTACTTCCATATATTAAAGTAAATTATCTCGAATCAAATATCATTTTGGCACTGATTGAACTGAGTCCATGTCATCCATCCCCGCAATCTCTATATAAAGTTGTCGAGGATCCACATTCAAAAGAATGTCCACAGTGATTTCTATGAAATAAGTGTGTTGAGATACAGAGAGATTATTCTCTGCTAGCAAACAACTACAATGAGCACCAAAAAGTCTGGTGCGAAGACATGCGGTTCCAATGGATTCACGGGGAAGTCGGGTAGGGGTTTGAAGGGTAGCTTTCGGAAGTCGATGCCAAAGCCAAGTTCTCAAGTGATGTCAGGTGGGAATTTGAGTGTAAAGGGTTCGTTGGGTAAAGGAAATCTGAGTGGCGTCAAATTGCAGATATCAAGACAGGAAAGATGAATTCCTCATCTAATGTCCCGCTTTTTGTGCAGAAAGGGCAGAAGGGGGGGTGTAGCCAAGGGCAAAGGGGGGACGAAATTAAGGATATTCTAAGTGACCCCATCGTTTTTCCCAGGCCCAGAGGATCCGGTCGGTGACGCACCGAGACCGACTCTTCGATGAGCAGACAAATCCGGGTTTAATATAGTAATGACTACTAAATGTAGATAAATCTACAGTTTGTTTGCATGGTTTTATTACTTGGTGCTGGAAACTTTTGGGTTTGAACATTTTGGGTTGTAACTTGTGAAACTATTAAATATATCAATATGAAGGCGAAGGCCTCTCCTTAGTGATGGATTTTTGGTGTGCTATAATGAATCATTTTCCATTTTCCATTTTTTGTATCAATAATGCTTTTATTTTCAATGCGTAGTGTCGTGAGTAGTTTTTTATGTTTTGGCAAAGTCATTGAATATAGAGTTTCTTTATCTCACATCTGATTAAAATTTTATGTTTTATCTCGTAATAGAGGTTTGAGGGCTCATGTAATGTAGTTAAGCATTCATATTAAGAATCAGTCACATAGTTATGTACATTTATTTACAGTTATGTACATATATTTACATATATTTTATGTTTTTACTAAGTTTCATATTTTATTTGTTATATCTATAGTCGTTACTATTGAGGACATGATCAATGCCATGTATAAGGGTCTCACGAAGGTTTTATTGTTTTTATAGCTCCCTTATGGCTATACATTCCCACTCTACGCTATAACATTGTTATTATAACTCTTAATCATATCATACCTTATATGAGTCCATGTAATTCGACGTACAAGGTTTGTATGGTATTTTCATGTTGAGGTAAGCTCATAATTAAAATGGGTTTTATTGCATATCATTTAAATTGGAATACAAAATGAAGGTTCATACTTAAGGGAGTTTATTATGAGGTTTTACTAGATATTAACACGTGTTATAGTATTATTTCTTAATTTAATTCCTTACCAACTTCTCTTTGTTGAGCAGTGTGTCTTACGGGATGTTTACCATGCAGTGATTCTATATGAGCCACCTGTGGGGTTATAATCTCGATGAGAATTTATCAACAGATTTCCTAAGGATGTATACATGTAGCGTAATTTTGTTCACATGTGTTAGGGTTTCCTTGTCAGATCCTTAAGTCTACCAACCTCTCCCAAACTTGGCTCATTTCACACTTTTCAATTTTGTTTCTCCACTCTGCGTTCATCCTGAGAGGTTTTTTCAAGAATTTTAATGTTTTACTGGACCCTCCCATATCTTTGAGAGTTATTGAGTTACAAAGTTATAGGTTGGTTTTTCCAAACCCTGTTTTCATTCACAGTGAAATTATTTGTGAGAGCCAGGGAATTTATAGCTACGTTGGCTTACAATTGGTTGGTCTATATCGTCCTTAACTGGTAAGAGATCATTAAATATTCTTTACTCATTTTGGTTTCATGTATAACTCATAAATTTTATACTTCTAGCTTATTATCTTATTCATTCATGATGTTAGTTCACACTCGTGTGTAAACGTTATTCCGCCAACGCTATTTAAAATGTATCTGTATCATTTTCCTTGGAGAACTTC
>ML781184.1:999747-1009848 GCA_009831015.1 Picea engelmannii | reverse complement strand
GGACTTTGTGGTCCGAGTTTACTGTAATGGGATTTATTATAGGGTTTATAATTCCTTTGTTTTACTACTTTAATTTATGGTCTATGATCAAAACCTTTCAAATCATTTTACTAGTCCTAAACTTAGTTAGGACTTCTATTAAAATATTTGCACAGGTACAGTGTTTTCATAGAGTATAGTAATGTTCTTTTCTTTATATTATGTAAATGTGTCAATATTTACATCCTTGTTGGACTTATACTTGGGTATTTAACTAATGATGGGCCATGTTTATTGTTGTGAGGGGTACCCATCAGCTATCCGACAACCCTCAACATTCAGACGCAGTTCAAAGGAAATGGAAGGAGATACAAAGGTGCTTTGTACACCCATGGTAAGTTCATCTTCATTTTCATGTGTAACTTGAATTTTGTTTAATTAATTGAATGCATACTGCATTCTAACTTTTTTCATTACTATTATGTAGGTGTCGAGGAGATTGGTACCATGGAAACTCGAAAATACCCTTTCTTGGAAAGGTATTCAGGTTCCATTACTTAATTAAATTTCAAGTCTGGTATTACAATACGTGACTTCTCTGTTTATGCATTTTGTTGGGCTAGTCGACCGAATAATTGTGTATATAATTATTCCTGAAAGACTCGTGGCTTAGGATTGTTGTATACACATTTTACATTTATGTAATTTTATATACTTTGTTTACTTAGTATCGATTCCTTATTGGATATACACAGTCATCACTTGTATCTCTATTAAATTTGATTTACTTAGTATCGATTTTGAACATACACAATCTTTATTTGTATCATGTTTAAACTTGGTTTACTTAGTACTGATTTTGCACATACATAGTCATTACTTGTATCTTATCAATGAGGTTTCTGTGGTGAGGATTTTCATCAATGTTCATAAAAACCACAGTATTGTGAATGAATTGTCGACGTTTCGGATCCATATCAGGATCCATCTTCAGGACAAGAAGCCTGGATTAAAATTGAAGAGCGAAGCGTAACATAAATACTAAGGGGAAGGAGGAAAGCCTAAGGGTCGGCTAGAGAGAACCCTAATTTAATTAATTTAATTTAATTTAATTCAAAATTTTATTTTGTTTTTAGGTTTTTATTTAATTTTAAATTTTCTTTTCATTTAAATAAAAGGTTTAGTAATTTTAAGGTTTACATTTTTTAAAAATTGTAAATGTTTTAAGAAGGTTTGAGTTATTATTATATTATAAGTTTTGTTTTTATTAAAATATTTTAATTTATCTTTTATTTAGAATAATTTTCATGTTACTTTATAAATGGTTTTTTTTTGTTTAATAATTTAATGATTTAAATTAAATTTGTATTAAGGATTGTATTAATGATTTTGGTTTGTTTAAGTAACTAGGTGTTAGAAGTTTAAAAAAAAAAAAAAAAAAATTTGAATTAAAAGTGTTTTTAATTTGAAATTAGGGTTTCTTATAAGGTTGATTACTTAGTTATTATTTTCTTTTTATTAAGGGGAGCCAAATTTCATTTAGTTCTAGACCATTATCCCTATTGAGGTTGCTTGGATTTCAATTGCTTCCCTAATGCGATGTTTAAATAAGTGATCTTCTTTTGCCAATTTTTTTTCCTCTTCTAGGTGCACATGGTGGTTTGTTTTCAGGGAGTGTTCTACTAAGGGTGAGGTGTGAAAGTGTTCATTCTTTATGCTGGCTCCATGCTCTTTAATTTTAACTTGAAAGGAGCATCCGGTTTCACCGATGTAGCATTTACCACATGAGCATTCAATTTTGTAAATTCCTTTGCATTTGTGCAGGTCAAGTTTATCTTTGACGGATCTGAAATTTTGTTTGATGGTATCATGTGGTTTGAAGGAGGTCTTAATTTCTTTTTTTCTAAGCACTCTTGCAATCTTGTCTGTTACTCCTTGGATGAAGGGAAGGTAAGCAGTGTTATTAGGGGTTTGGTTGTCTTGGGGTTTAGGTTCTATGTTCATTATTACTTTGGCTTTCTTAATTGCATTTTTAATGTATTCATTTTTATATCCAATGTTCCTTAAAATATTGGAAAGGTGATCATTTTCTTTATCAAAGTGTTCTTTATCAGAGATACTTATGGCCCTTGTGACAAGAGTTTTTAGGAATCTTAGTTTCTGGTTTGGGGTGGTGATGGGAGTTTGTGTGTAGATAGTTCTTTGTGTGGGTCTTCTTCCTATACAATGTATGTCCTAGGCTTCCATCATGTTTCCTATTAATTAGAACGTCTGGAAAGGGGATGCTATTGTTTTCTTCAAGTTCCATTGTGAATTTTATGTCATTTGAAATGTTGCTTAGGTGTTGAAAGAATTTATCCAGTTCTTCTTTCCCATGGGGCCAAAGAACATTGGTGTCATCAACAAACCTTTTCCATCTTGTTGGTTTTAGTGGATATGAGTCTAGGGCTCTCTTTTTAAAGTTTTCCATAAATAGATTGGCAAAGATCGAGGATAAAGGAGATCCCATTGCTACTCCACTAGTGTGTTCATAAAATTCCCCTTGGTAACTGAAGAACAGGAGCGAAGGCAAACTTTAGAAAGTTTTGTTGTTTTTGGGTCAGTTACTCCTTTAAAAACCTAGATGGCTTCATCTAGGGGGATTTTTGTGAAAAGGGAGACTACGTCAAATCTTATGAGAATATCTTCAGGTTTAATTTTTTCTTTTTCAATAATTTTAATGAAATCATTGGAATCTTTTATGAAGGATTCAGTATGTCCTACTAGGGGGGTCAAAATCTCGGCTACATGTTTGGCTAGTTCATAGGTTGGTGAGCCTATGGTATTCACTATGGGTCTAAGAGGAACATCTTTCTTGTGAATTTTTGGTGGGCCGTAAATCCTAGGAGTGATATCATTTTGGGGGCTTACATGTTTTTTGGTTCTTTCATATAACTTGGAATCATTGATGGCTTTCTTAACATCTTTTATAATAGTTTTTATGGGATTGTTGGGGAGTTTCCTATAGCTGCCACTTTGGGAAAGGTTTTCAATCATTTTTGTGTTGTAATCATTTTGTTTCAAAAGAACTATCATGCCACCTTTATCCTCTCTAAGAATAACTAAGTTTTCATTATTTCTGAGGTTTTTTAGAGCTACACGTTCTTCCTTGCTAATGTTGTTTTTTGGCAGTTTCGCCTTTCGAAGAATGAGGGAACAGTCTTGTCTTACCTGGTTTTTGTCCTCATCCATTAGGGTTTGGATACTATTTTCAATGCAACAGATGATGTTGTCAATGGGAATTTAGTTTGTGGAAACTATAATGTTCAAACCTTTCCCTACGACGTTGAGCTCGGCTTCTCCTAGATCATACGATGACAGATTTATTACTTTCTTGTTAGTGGTATCTTCATTGGTATCAATATTGTTCATTAATCATTTAATACGCTTGATGAGAGCTCATACATATGTGTTCTCAGTTTCACTAGTATCTTGGTTGTCAACCTCTTTCAGCCCCGAGCTGAGTTTGGAATCCAAGGGGATGCCTACGTGGCCTCTTGCATAATTCTGAGTACCAGCTTGTTGTGTAATATTAGAAAATCACTATGCCAAGTCAATTCAGTGTGTAGTCTTCTTAAGATATTAGTTTGCATCCTAGTAATGCATCTCATTCCCTTGTCATGAATTATGTTTATTTTTCCTAGGACTTGTGACACTTTTCTTGAGCCTCCTTTTCACTCACCACTTGTGAGATTCAATTCTACACATGTCCAAAAATTCTCCTATAGATCCAGAATGTGTCTTTTTTGAAGTTGATTTAACTCCATAGCTTGTATCATTCTACTGCCACTTGGCCAACCCATTTGGATTCCTAACTCCCTCTTTAACAGTTGCTTCAACGTGTGGCCCTTTTTCCACATGTGTTTATTTTCATAAAATAAAAATAATAATAGTAATAATACTCAAAAGTTCAAGTCTTGGGGTATCACACATATGTTCATGAGTCTGCATATATGTCCAAGCACTTGCAAGACTACAGTCTATGCTCCAAGGGGAATATATGTTTCTTTGTAGAAAATATATGTTGAACATTGAAACTTAATGTAATTAAATTCACAGATAATGAATAGGCTTTGTCAAAATATAATTCATATAATAAATAAAAATAGCATTATTGTTTATGCAAAGAGGGAATTTTAAGAATAAAGTAAAAACAACTAGCATAAAACTTTGTAAAGATAAGAAAAAAAGCTCATTGTTCAATGTGGAGTAAAACTTAGTAAATAAGAAAGCTAATTGTTCAATGTGGAGCAAAACTTTGTAAATAAGTGAAATGTTCAATGAGGGAATTATCATATGACTGAAGCAATGTAAAGTGTTTAATGTAAAAACATTTAGCATAAAACTTTGTAAAAATAAGAAAAAATTTAAAGTGTTCAGTGTGGAGTAAAACTTAATAAATAAGGGAAGTGTTTAATGGAGAGGTTAGCATATGTTCTAACCAATGTAAATAAGTGAAGTGTTCAGTGGAAGGTTAGCATATTCCAAAAGCAATGTAAAATGTTTGGAGTTTAGGATGCACAAGAACCAATCCAAAGTATCCACACACATATAGCTTTCACACCTCTACACACGTATATCCTCAAAGAGATATACTACGACACATGTGTATCCTCGGAGAGCTATACTACGACACATGTATATCCTTGGAGAGCTATACTACGAACACATGTATATCCTCGTAGAGCTATACTACAGACATATATACTACAGACATATAGTCTGCACCTATACTACAAACATATAGTTCACATACTACAAACATATAGTACACACAAATATAGTTATGCACATCTGCACAGGTATATCCCCACAAAGTGAATACTTAGTAAATAAAATATATCTCCAGTACATAAATACAGTGCGCACACATATACTTTCCTCACTTATGCACATGTATATACACAAAAAATGATGTAGTTATTTATTACCACTGGTACCTTTGGTTTTGTTGATTTCATTGTCCGGTCAAATTCAAATTACAAAGTATATCTATTTATCACATTTTCTTATGTGTGTTGAGGATGTGACAACTTTGTCAATCCATTTTATTAATCCATTTTATTATTAGATATGGCCATTCATCAATATGATCATTCATTTCATTGGTAGATCCCTCTTGTGTGAATAGAAAGCAAATATTTTTAACAAAATCTTGTCCTAAATGTTTTTGCATCAACAATACTAAATATTTTCACTTGTTTTTTCTTTATTTTTATCATTTTACTATGACATAAATAATAATACTATTTATCTTTATTGTGTGTATTGTTTAATTATTATCTTTTGACAAAAATATATTCATTATCTATACATTTAATTATATTAAGTTTTATTATTGAACATATATTTCCCAACTAACTTGGTAAAAATTATTTATACATTTTTAATTGAATTTCCACTTAAATCCTTCGTGCAATAATAGTACTAGTGGAAATTGAAATGGGAAATCCAATTTGCTCATTTTTTTTTACCAGCGCTATTAAATCAAGTCACCAATGGTCGGTTCTCCTTGGAAAATCCAATTTTCTCAAGGACTTTTGACCGTTTCCATTAAATCGGGCAACCAAAAGTCGCCCCCCAAGAAAATCCAATTTTCTCAAATAGGTTTGACCGTTTCCAAATCTATATATGACCCCAAAAAAAATTAATTATTGAAATTTTAATTAAATTAAGTAAATTTTATTTTAAAATATATCCAACATTTATGAAATTTATCAATTTTACAAGATAGAGATAAATTTATCTAAAATTATGCAAAAATAGATTTATCTAAAATTATGCAAAATTTTAAAGTTTTATCAAAATTGATATAGGAATTAAAATTAATCTAAACAAATCTTAATATAATATAGATTTTATTTTTCCAAGTTATAAATTTTTGGAAGATCTTCTCATTTAAAGGACGGTAGGTAGAATAAATCCTAGAATCTTCATGGCACAAAGAAGGCTCAAATCTGTTACAACAATGTACTAGTTATGAGCTCAACACACCACTTACCTAAATTAAACTCCAAATTAGAAATACATAATAAACTTGCTCTAAAACCGTATAAAATTTGAAAATTCTATCCACATTAATGACAACATATTTACCAATTATCAACCTGTCTAATTTAAATGTTTTAAGTAAAGAGAAATTTGTCAATACACTTTAAACATTCTACCATTTAGATTGTTTTGGACAATCATCCCAAACTTTAATTATAAAAGATTATTTTTTTTTGCATAACATATTATTGGTAAAAATTAAAATTATATTAGAAAGGGATGTTGTCTCACGAAATGATTAATAATTTTGGAATTTCAGAATATGCTGTCTCACGAAATGATTAATACTCATGGAATAACTTTACATAACTTTACATAGAAGATACTCCATGATTAATACTTCATATTACATTATTACATGGAATAACTTGAGATGAAGATATTCCATGGTCCTTCACTGCCTAGTATACATAAACAAAAATTCTTTGAATATTTGGCATTTTGATGAAGTCACTATGTATTCGAAGGTATATTACTTTATTACTTTCGTTTATTAAAGCAAATTATTTCGAATCGAATAAATTGAGCCAAGTCCATGTGATTCATCTCCGCAATCTGTATATAAAGCTGCCGAGGATCCACATTGAAAACCATGTCCACAGCGATTTCTACGAAATAAGTGTGTTGAGATACAGAGAGATTATTCTCTGCTACCAAACCACTACAATGAGCACCAAAAAGTCTGGTGCGAAGACCGCCGGTTCCAATGGATCCGCGGGGAAGTCGGGYGGGGCTTCGAAGGGTAGCCTCGGGAAGTCGGCGCCGAAGCCGAGTTCTCAAGGGATGTCAGCCGGGAAGCCGAGTGTAAAGGGTTCGTTGGGTAAAGGAAMTCTGAGCGGYGTCAAATTGCAGGGCGCTGCGGCCGATATGAARGCAGGAAAGCTGGATTCCTCGTCTAATGTCCCGCTTGCTGTGCAGAAAGGGCAGAAGGGGGGATGCAATTAAGGAGATKCTGAGWKWCYGCAGCTTTTTTCCCAGGCTCAGRGRCTCCGGTCGGTGACGTACCGGGACCGGCTCTTCGATGAGCAGACAGGTCTAGGTTTAATATAGTATCTATTGCTGTACGTAGATGAATCTACAGTTCCTTTGCATGGTTTTATTAGTTGGTAAAGTCTGGTCTTTTGTCTTCCAACTTATGGTGCTGGAAACTTTTGGATTTGAACGTTTTGGGTTGTGAAAATATTAAATATAACAATATGAAGGCCTCTCCTTAGTGGTGGCTTTTTGGTGTGCTATCATCCTTCATTTTCCATTTTCTGTTTAATGTTTTTATTTTCAATGCGTAGTGTCGTGAGTAGTTTTTTATGTTTTGGCAAAGCCCTTCAATATGGAGTTTCTTTAGCTCACATCTGATTTAGAATTTTATCTCGCACTCCTATAGATATTTTGAATTGTGGTTTCTTGGATTCCATCTTCTATATTGTGGTTTTGAATTGAAGAAACTTGGATATATTGTTTTCACTTATTTTCTCTCTGATTCTGTAAGATTGTCTTTCTCATTTTCACCATGCAAGCTATGTGAACTATACGTATACGTAGTTATCATCGCCATATTAAGATCTATTAAGCATCCATATTATTGTGTACCATCATAAATATAGAAGGTTGGAATAAATAAATATATATATATATATATATATATATATATATATATGTGTGTGTGTGGTTCTAGTTGTTTTTTATAAGTTGTGGTTGTGATTTTTTATTTATTTTTAACATGTATTAAAATATATGCATCTATTTGTCTTAATATCTTTGTTTTTTTAATAAATGCAATGTTTATTGTATATAATAGAGGTAGAATATCAGAATTTTTATGTTATATTAATATGTTTTATAATGCTATAATAGTAGAGGTTAAATTGATTTGTGTATCTAAATGTGTTTCTTTTTTAAATAAATACAAATAAGTAATTGTAAAAGTGGATGCTTAGAGCACATTTCACATATTTTAGTGAAAGGAAATTTTATTTGCATTAAAATACTTATTTTTCAATATAAAGCAATTTTCACAATTTTCTAATTAATAAAGAAATTCAATTATCATATAGTATTTGGAGAAGTAATAATAATAATAATCTATTTTTAAGGTCATGGCCAAGCCATTTGACTGGTAAAGTTTATAAAGGTATACATACCCTACCTCCCTCTAGATTTGAACCTGTGACCTCTTAACAGGAAACACATGTTCTTAACCATTAGGCCTACTGGAAAAATACATAGTGCTTGGAAATAGCATATGGAAACAACACTTAGATGAACCATGATATCTCTGGTTAGGAAAAAAAAACCTTAAGTAAAGAACAAACTCTTAATTTGCATAAAGAGAACTTTAACTATATAGTTGAGGCCCTTAACTAATCCCTAATTTCAAGTTTTAAAAGTTGAATTCACCCTAAAAGTTTTGATAAGCCTTCCGAAATGATTTTTTTTCTAAAATTCTTGAATAGATGTTTATTTTGATAGATTGATTACCCCTTGTATTATATTCTAGATTTCTTCTCCCTTATATTCTTATTCTTGATGCAAGTTATTGAATGTTTTGAATCAAGAGACATCATGATTTGATTTTGTTATCATTTTGATTTCAATGTTTTGGTTTATTGCATATAACAATTTTCACATTCGCTACGTCCATTGTATAGTTATTTCATTGCAACATGTGGTTGAAATTGGTCTAATATATTCATTGCTACTATGAATGTGACATGTGTTCAATGTTATATATATATGTGATATCCAAACATCATTGTCTCAATATTAATGTAAGAATGAGAGGCAAGTTGTCAAATCACACAAATTGAGAAGTCGGTGAATATTTGCATTGTGATGTAAATGGAATGGTAACTTTGACAAAAGATTTACAACAATTCGAAGAAAATATATTATGTGAGAGAATTGCATACAAGTATGCGAAAATGATGTTATGGTATGTTTAATAATGTAAGATCATACGAGATTATATTTGAAGGAAAACTACTTTTTAACTTTGAAGGACCAATTGTAAACATGGTGGGTGGTGGGAATTGATATATGAAAAGAATGCAGCAGGAGAAATTTTGATAAAAACACACAAATACTATCTCTAACTTTGCGAGTGGTTATTAATATTATTTCTCATCATTAGAATAGATTAGTGAAGTTTTTAAGCATGATGAATGACTTTGGTATTTTCTTTTTAGTGGCATTTTCTCATTTATTGCTCTTTTTATTTTAGTTAGTGCTTTTACAGCTTTGAAGTGTAAAGTAGGGGATTTTGGATTTTTTTGATGAAGAAGGGAATGTGTTAATAAGATGAATTAAAAAACATATAACATACGATAATCATATTAATTTGGTGGATTAGTTTGAGTGATTGAATACTACAAATTAAAAATAAAAAAAAAAATCTGAGTTCAAATCCCCATATTGCTTCCTTTATTATTATTATGTAATAAACTTTAAACATATTTTTGCGGTCTCGCTGATTATTTTTTCAATATTGCTTAGTTAAATATGAGAACATCAAAAAAGGTTGGATTGATATTTTTGGAGTTCATAATCGCATTGCAACAAAAGGAATTTCATTTTGATCCCCACAAGTTAAAAAAAATCCATCAATAGGTTAGTGTCACTTCGCGTTTCATAAAAGACATCTTGCCAAGAATGGAATCTGGCATCTGACGAGTCTTTGGAAATATTATTATGTTTGATATGCCTCGTTTCTTAGGAATATGAGATCCGATGAATGAGCTACATGTTTATGAAAAAATGTAAGTTAATTTTAATGAATTTTGAAACTCGGCCTCTTTTTTTACTAACATCGTGGAGAAGCCTAGTGGAGAGTATTATTTCCTATATTTCATTAGTGACCATGGAGATATGATCTACTAGAGCCATGCAAATCCCAACAACACTTCACACTCGGAGATATACATAAGGTCGGTCCAATCTACAGTCGAAAAATATGTATTATATAGGCTTATAATATCCAATAATCCAACAAGATATAAGTGTACAATTATAAGTGTACAACATTATAGTGCCTTTTTT
>ML781184.1:970091-981110 GCA_009831015.1 Picea engelmannii | reverse complement strand
TTAGTTTATGTGATTCATCAACAACATAATGATGTAAAACAGATACATGAAATACATTATGAGTTTTATGCAAGTGGGGTGGCAGTACGAGACGATAGGCAACGGGTCCAATTTTCTCTTGGACCCTAAATGGCCCTATAAACCGAGGTGACAACTTTGTCCCCTTTCTGAACCGTATGGTACTCTTATTAGGTCTGATACGAATGAAAACTTTGTCCCCCACTGCATAATTTCGGTTGGTCTTGTGTGCATCCGCATAACTTTTCTGTCTATCCTGTGCTTCCTTTAGTCTCTGCCTGATCTGAATCACTTGTTCCTCTATTTCCTGAATCAATTCTGGTCCAACTGTTACTCGGTCTTCTAGTCTATCCCAACTCAATGGTGTTCTGCATGGCCTTCCATACAAAGCTTCGTATGGTGGCATTCCGATGGAACTATGATAACTGTTATTGTAGGTAAACTCTACCAAGGGTAGGTACTTCTCCCACTGGGTTTGATTATCCATCACATACATCCTAAGCATGTCTTCCATAACTTGATTTACTCTCTCAGTTTGCCCATATGTTTCAGGATGATAAGTTGTGCTTAAGTTCAACTGAGTCCCCAATGCTGACTGTAAACTTGTCCAAAACCTAGATGTGAATCTGGAGTCCCTATCAGAAATGATCTTCTTAGGTATCCCGTGCAAACGGATAACCTCGCTTATGAACACTCGTGCCACATTAGTGACATCGTAAGTGTCTTTAACTGGAATGAAATGAGCACTCTTGGTTAACTTATCCACTATTACAAGAATGGAATTGTGTCGATGAGACATGAGTGGTAACCCTACAACAAAATCCATTGAAATGACTTCCCATTTGGACACAGGAACATCATGTGGTTGTAGGAGGCCTGCCGGGTGATGGTGATCGGCCTTCACTTGTTGACACTCTAGGCATCTGGCGACGAAATGGACTACATCGCGCTTCATGTCTACCCAAAAGAAGAGTTTCTTCATCTCTGCGTACATCTTCTTCACACCCGGATGTGCACAATAAAGTGATCTATGGGCTTCCTTCAGTATGATGCTTCGAATATCCCCATTCTCCGGGATATACATCCTTCCTCGATATCTTAACAATCCGTCTGTTTCTAGATTATATCCTTCATACTTTGGGTCTAATTGCCTCTCACTCTCGAGGTTTGAAATAACCTTTAAATACCAACTATCTCCTTGTAGTTGTGCCAACACATGTTCCCTCAGACTGACCTTTAAGGTTACCAAGGAGAAGATACGTGGTCTCCTACTCAAGGCATCTGCGACCACATTTTCCTTCCATTTTATATATGAAATACCAAAATCATACTCACTCATAAACTCACTCCATCGCCTTTGCCTGGCATTCAGATCTCTTTGAGTGAAGAGATGTTTTAAGCTTTGATGGTCCATTTTGAGTTCAAAATTTCACCCCACAAGATAGTGCCTCCAAAGTTTCAGAGATAGCATTACAGCTGCCAACTCTAAATCATGAGTCGCATATAAATCTTCGTGCTTCTTCAACTTTCTTGATGCATAAGGTATCACTCCTCCATCTTGTATTAGCATGGCCCCCAACCCTTGTTTCGAGGCATCCGTGCAGACCATGAATTCCTTTTCCATATCTGGCACTCGTAGAATTGGCACACTAGTTAGTAACCTCTTAAGCTCTATGAATGCATTATCACATTCTTTTGTCCATTCGTACCTGACCCCTTTGCATTGCAAGGTGGTGATGGGTTTTTCTATTTTTGAGAATCCCTCTACAAATCTCTGGTAATAACCTGCTAACCCCATGAAGCTTCTCACCTCATGTGCATTTTTCGGCACTGGCCATTCCATAATGGCCTTTACCTTCTCTAGGTCCACTGAGATTCCTTCGCCTAAAATGATATGACCCAAATAGTGAATCTCTTTCTGGAAGAAGGAACACTTCGACAACTTCCCATACAATTTTTTCTCCCTAAGGCAAGACAACACTATTTGCAAGTGTTCCTCGTGTTTTCTTTCATTCCTGGAATAGATGAGAATGTCATCCAGAAAAACTTGTACAAATCGATCTAAATACTTCTGGAATACACCGTTCATGAGGCTCATGAACACTGCTAGCGCATTAGTCAATCCGAAAGGTACCACAACAAACTCATAATGTCCAAATCGAGTTCGAAAGGCAGTTTTTGGGATATCACTTCCCTTAATACTTAACTGATGATACCCAGATCGCAAATCGATCTTTGAGAATACCGTTGCTCCTTTCATATGATCGAATAGGTCATCTATTCACGGCATTGGGTACCTATTTTTCACTGTATCACGGTTCAAGTCCCTGTAGTCTATACACAGTCATAAGGATCCATCTTTATTCTTTACAAAAATTACCGGTGCGCCCCAAGGTGAGACACTGGGCCTTACTAGCCCTAAGTCTAGTAACTCCTTCAACTGCATTTGCAATTCACAAAGTTCTGGCGCCATAATCCTATATGGAGTCCTGGATATTTGTTCTGCACCAGGTTTTAGTTCAATAGTAAAATCAAGCTCCCTCTTCGGAGGTAACCCCGGTAACTCGTTCGGAAAAACATCCTGGAATTCTGACAAAACTGGGTACTGATCCAATGAGGGTCTCTTCCTTTCATTCATTACTTCCACTACATAAAGTCGACACCCTTGTCTCAAGCATCGCTTGACCTTCATAGTTGATATAAAGCGTAATGACACTTTTCTCTGTACACCCTGAATCTCTATCTATTTTCCTTCATCATTGACACAAAGCACCTTCTTTGCAAAGCAGTCTATCAAAGCTCGATGAGTTGCTAACCAATCCATTCCAATGATTAGGTCATAGTCCCCAAGAGCAGTGACGTATACCTTCAACCTGGTAGTGCACACTCCTAGGTCTACTACACAATTATCGACACTAGGTCCTACAACTTGTTTGTCCCCCGAAGCCATCTCGACTTGCTTAAAGTCATCGTGCTCATAGGCTTCCAGCCCACTCTTTTATAATGCAGAAGGTGAAATGAAACTATGTGTCGCACCAGAATCAAACAAAATCTTAACATTAATATGATTTAACGTACCTGTCGTCTCCACTACGGTGGATTGATGTTCAGCCTGGCGGTTATTAACCATTGCATAAATCTAGTGGTTGCTACCTGACCTTCCCATTGGTGCCTTTCCTTCTCTGTGCACAAACCCTGATTGTAACTCTGGACAGTCCCGTTCGTAATGGGGTCCTTCACATCTCCAACAGGCAATACGAGATTGAACCGGTGCATTGCTATGTGATGATTCCTAAACGAGTTCCTTCCTCTGGAACCCCTGCCCCTACTAGTTGTTCCCAGAGATGGTCGTGGACCTGTCTGTACCGTTGGCAATGAATGAGATGCTGCACTAGTTGCCATTGAAATCCCTGTTGCTACTGTCCTTGGCACGAACTTGTTACCATAAGGCGGTGGCCTTGAGCCCCCTCCCCTAGGAAATGTCCTTGGGGTCTTTCCTACGAATCCTGGGTGATGTGGAAATGTCGACCTTGTACCTCCTGTTAAGTTCATGTGTTCTTCCACATAACGCGCACTTTCTACTACCTCTTCTACTGAAGACGGTTTCCACATCCTTACCATAGCTCAGATCTTCGGGTTCAATCCATAAACGAAGCGCTTTGCTTGTCGTTGGTCATTGTCCATATACGAAACATACTTGACCAGTTCCATAAACCTGATCTCGTATTCTTCTACAATTTTGTTTCCTTGAACTAGGGCGTGAAATGCCCCTACTTGTTGTTCCTCATAGTATGCTGGTAGATATTTCCTTCGGAACCTCTCCTCGAAAAGTTCCCAAGATACTGTGTATGGGGTAAGGTGTAGTTGTCTTTCCAAGTTGCCCCACCAGTTCAAGGCGATGTCTCTTAACTGGAAAATTGCAATATTATCCTTTGAATTGGATGCATAGTCCCTTAGGGCAAAGCACCTTGTCATGCCTTCCAACCATGCTTCTGAGCGTTCACTAGCGCGACCTCCGGCAAACTCTGAAAGTTTAATTTTCTGCAACTCTCGAGTGATGTCTTCAGGTGGAAGTCCTCCCCCTAAATCCCTTGATGCTTCTGGATTACCCGTTCCAGATGGTGGGGGTTCCACTTTAGTCCCTGCTGGTTGGCGCCCCTTTAAAGTTTCGTTAATGGCTTCCAACGAGCGCAATATGAGGGCTAGTTCGAGCAATGGTGGTGGTGGTGCTGGTGGTGTCGGTGGTGTCGATGGCGTTGACGGTGTGGGTGGCGTCGGTGGTGCCCGTGACGACGCTCCCCTACCTCGACCCCTTTGAGTCCTGGCCATCTAGTATAACTTAACCTGCATCACCCCCAAAGTTATCAGGGTGAGTTCCAGGACATTTCAAATTGGTGCTACTTAAACTTAGAAATAGGGTTGGGCGTAAGTTTTCTTTACTTGTCTGTAAACAAACGTTACTCCATCAGGGGAATTGGCTAGGTTCGGTTTAGGATGAAGCATATAAGCTTGGTTAACATCGAAATTTAAGGTAGATTAACCTTACACTAAATAAAATAATTAATTTTAAATTTATTATTACACTAATTTAACTCAAATTATTTTTATTTTAAATTTAAACTAATTCGACCTTATTTATATATAATCATTTATACTAAACTATTTAATATTTTTTTAATTATGTTATATTTTTTTTTTACACTCTATACTATATATATAATAATTTAACGTATACCCAAGGGTTCGGGCACGCATGGGTTCCACGTGCTTGTCTAGCTTCCTCAAGCTCCCTCGTATCTAACCTCATCATTCTCCACCTATCAGCCTTTCAACTCTCTACGCGTCCTTCCTCTATCCCACTTTCTCATCCGTTAGGACTTGCCTCGCATCAGTCTTTGTCCATCATAGTTCTGCCTCTGCTCTACTCAGAGGTTTCCAGAATCTCCCTTTCCATGGCTCACATTCTCACCATCATTCTGAGCACTTCACTAGCACTGGTTAATGCTGTATATGCTCCCATTCATTTTGCAGAAATAGAGTATACTAAGGTGGCCACTGACAAGACCCAAGACCTGGGGTCCTGTCTCCTTGAATTAGTGGGAACCGACCCCCTGTCTATACATATTGCGGAGCTCGCCCTCAGCTATGGTAAGAGGTACGATTCAGTCCACCAATTGTGCACAGTTTCAGTTCCTACATGAAGAACGTGGGGTTATTCGAATCAAGAATTTACATAAACCTTCCTTATGCTGTGGTAATGAAAGGTAATTTCCCCTTTCGAACAAAATTATTTTCTTGTAATTCCAGCTCTGTACAGATTTTGGTGTTCTGTCTTCAACTTATTTCGTTTATTTTTATAAATTTGTTCGTCTGTGCATATGCATGTAGTTATACGTGTAAATATATATAGTTTTATAGGTATATAGGATCGTTCAATTTCATCGACTGAGCCTAAGCGGTTCTTTGGAATTTCCTCCAGAATTCACTGTCAAATGCCCCAATCCACAAGCCTTATCTTCCCTCGTCACGGTCTCTGCACCTATCGTGGCTTATCCCTGACTCTGTATCGGAGTTCGGGGTTTCGGACTTTTCGCTGTCACGATCCCCTTACCTCTCTAATTCCCGATTTGCGATGGGCTCAGTTTCTAAGAGCTATCCCCTTACTGACTATACCTTGGTCTATATGACCGTGGCCACTTATTTTCCTATCGAGATTCGGGGTTTCGGCGTTTGCGATGTCAACGAGCGCATGTCCTTAGGATTCCCGATTCCCTTATCTCCAATGCCATTTGTCATTAAATCCCGACAAGGTTGGACCTTCCGACACCTGTCCTCACTTAAACGCTATGGTTGTGGGACCTATCACATTTCGGGATTTCGTGACTTCTCCGGTCGTGATTCCTTCATATGCGGGAAACCCAAAATGACGAAATCCCGACTCCTTCCAATCCTCGAACACGCGTCCCTCGGATCAATGGTTATGGTGTCGGGAAATCGCAAATCGCGATTTCGTTGTGCGAGTGTTTCACTACTCCAGAACTCCCGATATCCCGAACTCCGAACTATCCGGGATCTCTCACCACGCATCCTCGTTGATGGACGGTCCAAATCACCCCTCACTATTTCAGGGTTTCAGACTTCGCGGTTTCGAAATGAAAAGGTTTCGTGTCCACGAAATCCTCGATACACCGATTCCTGATTTTCCGATGGGTTCTTGATGGTTGCCACCTGTCCCACAGATGGACGGCTCTAATTGTATCGAGATTTTCCCATGGATTTCCGGACTCTTCCCGGATGACGGACACCTATCATCCTTTCGACTCTACTGGTCCCACAACGCTTACGTCATCGTCGGGATATCGTGGATCGCGATTCCCAGCTATGAGGTTTCTTTGTCTTTGAAAACCCCTATTTCCCGATCCACAACTCTTTGGTATCCTCTGCCACGTGTCATGCCCAATGGACGGTCCAGATCCGCTTGAAAAATCGCGTATCACGATTTCAAACTACACAAGTGTTACGTCTCCGGAAACCCCGATTCTCCGATGAACAAAACTCCGACAGTGCCCAATCCTTTGCCACCTATCCTTGTAGATGGACGGTCCAGATTGAATCTCGGGCTTTCGGGACTTACGATGTCCTGAATTCCTTGTCCTCAGGAACTCCAATTTCCCGATCTGCGACTTTCATCCGATCCCTGACACCTGTCCCATGTGAACGGACGGCTCATATTGACTCTCGATATTTCGAGACTTTCGAGGTCCCAGTTCTCATGACCTCGAGAACTTCGATTTTCCGATGACCAATATCCCGACTCTCACGTGATCTCCACCACGTGTCCTTCCAGATGAACGGCTTGGATCCGTTCTCGAAATTTCGAGAACCATAAGGTCTTGATTCTCAGACTTAACAAAACCCCGATGACTCAGATTTCCCGATGACGCCTCCTATGCACGCTAGGGCTTAAACCCCGCGCAACTTATCTAGATCTAACGGCTAACGGGATTTCATCCGAGATCTGACGGCGCAGATCTGTCCTCCCGTGTAATAGGCAGCTCTTCTTTGAGATAATGACTAATTTACATGAAACATTACATAATGTAAAAATTTCTCTCTTTGGCACGGTTGAAATTTTATATGGGTCTATGGTTCTTGAAATTTTTTTTATTTTTTATTTTTTACATTATTACAATCATCGAGGCTAATACAGGGAACTAGTTTTACTGTTCCTGCGTAATATAAGTCTGCTAAATTTCCTTTTTTCATCCTACGCATCGGCAGTTCCCCATTTGGGTAAGTTCGAGGTAAAGTAGGCCTTTTCAAGGTCTCGCAATGTCTTTTGCATTTTATTTAGTATAATTTATGTATTTATTGGATCTTACCAATTTCAAGCCTTCGACAGAAGGTTCCCACGACATTTTCATCGGTTTCAGGTGTTTATTCTACCCGAAACTTCACTAATAACATTGCTCAAATAAAATAAAATTATGACTTCTCTTTTCTGTGCTCAATAGCTTGGATACCATACTGTATCATGTATCAATCCCATTTAGTCAAACTGAACGTGTATCTCTTACAGGTTAAGCATGGCTGGAGTTAACATTCCGGGTTTCGGCCCTTAGGCCCCAGATTTCGAACTAAGACGCTCTGATACCATATGTAATGACCATATAATTATAAACATCATTAAGTTTCATAAACATTTTATTAAGTAAACTGAAAGAACAACTTCCTAGCATAATATTGATTTTCATGACAACAACTTCAACAACTTAGAATTCTCAATAAATACTGAAATCATGACAGAAAGAAATAAATACATAACTTAACAAGTACCTGGATCTGATGCTAATTTCTATTGCCTCTTTGCTTTACTGCTGCCTTTCTGCTCCCTGCTACACAGATCAACCCTGTCACAAACAGGAAAATAACTGCCCAAAACTACTGTCCTCCCTGCCAACTAGGAAAACTACCTAGCTCCAGGATATCTACGGATATCCTGGCCCTCCGTGCCCAAAACCTCCAGCAACTCAGCGCCTCCCCTGATCAAAAGTCACAGTCTAGAACACTCTATTCCTTTCTCACAGCAAGCCAACAGTCCACAAAATATCACAGGCTCACAGCCAATACCACAATGCATAGAAAATCGCTACTCCCAGCAAAATACAATGGTTCTCAGGCCACACAGTCCGTAGCATCCATCCCCCATCGAATGGTGTGCACATCCCCCTCTTCCCGTCCCTTATTCCTCCCTTATGACTCATGCAGTTACTTCACAACCACCCTCCGTCCTCCGTCCTTCATCCCCCTTCAATGTTTTATCTTCTCGGGATTCATAGGCCATCCCCTCTACATACGCAACCATTTTTATATCATATATCATTGATTTCTTAATATTTATTTCTCAGGTCATTAAATGTGATCTGCAGTTAATGTATTACTTGGTTAACCACAATTATTTTCCTTAATTAATTTTACTTTGAAATCTTACGCATTTATCCAATTAGGGTCGTTACACTAGTCGATTGAATAATTTTTCATATAATTATTCCTGAAAGTCTCGTGGCTTAGGATTGTTGTCTACACATTTTAAATTTATGTAATTTTATATACTATGTTTACTTAGTATCGATTCCTTCTTGGATATACACAGTCATTGCTTGTATCTCTGTTAAATTTGATTTACTTAGTATCGATTTTGAACATACACAATCTTTGTTTGTATCTTGTTTAAACTCGGTTTACTTAGTACCGATTTTGGACATACACGGTCATTACTTGTATCTTTTTGAACTCTGTTTAATTTGAAAATGATTCCATTTTTAATATATAGTCATTACTTGTATCTTGTTAAACTCAGTTTCTTCAATATGGGTTTCGTATCTGAATACCATTCATGTTTAAATAAATAGGTTTTACACATGATTTATATTGGATGTACTACCGGCAATAGGATTTTTTTCATGGATCTAGGAACATAATACTATGGTTTGTCTTTCAATAATATTTATGCATGAACTATGATATGCATCTATTTTCTCGTAAAAATCACTTAGATCTAATACGGTTATGATTTATTTATGCTTTAAAATACTTCATAACACACAATAATACACAGTAAATATTAAGATCAATATTAATAATAAATAAGTAAAACCTAGAACTTGGGGAAACCACATGTTGAAGACTCTATTTCTCCCAACCATAGAATAGAGTCTCTGTCAACCTCTTTCACCCCTTAGCTGAGTTTGGAATCCAATGGGATGCCTATGTGGCCTCTTGCAGAATTTTGATTACAATCTTGCTGTGTAATATTAGAAAATCACTGTGTCAAGTCAATTCAGTGTGTATCCTTCTCGAGATATTAGTTTTCATCCTAGGAATGGCGTTTCATTACCTTGTCATGAATACTTTTTATTTTTCCTAGGACTCGTGACACTTTTATTGAGCCTCCTTCTCACTGACCAGCGGTCAGATTCAATTCTACACATGTCCACAGATTCTCCTATAAATCCAAAATGTGTCTTTTTTTAAGTTTATTTAAATCCACAGCTTGTATCAGTTTGATACCACTTGGCCAACCCCTTTGGATTCCTAACTCCCTCTTTAACAGTTGCTTCAACCTATGCCCCTTTTTCCACATGTGTTTATTTTCATAAAATAATAAGGTTTTACAATTCAAATTTGGTCAATCGGCCAAATTGTCTTTTGGAAAAAAATAATTAAAATTATAAAATAAAAATAATAATAGTAATAATACTCAAAAGTTCAAGTTGTTGGGTATCACACATATGTTCATCAGTCTACACATATGTCCCAAGCACTTGCAAGACTACGGTCTATAGTCCAAGGGGAATATATGTTTCTCAGTAGGAAATATATGTTGAACAGTGAAACTTAATGTAATCAAATTCAAAGATAATGAATAGTATTTGTCAAAATATAATGCATATAATAAATAAAAATAGCATTATTGTTTATGCAAAGAGCGAAATTTTAAGAATAAAGTAAAAACAACTAGCATAAAACTTTGTAAAAATAAGCAAGAAAGCTAATTGTTCAATGTCGAGTAAAACTTAGTAAATAAGAAAGCTAATTGTTCAATGTGGAGTAAAACTTTGTAAATAAGTGAAATGTTCAATGATGGAATTAGAATATGACAGAACTAATGTAAAGTGTTTGGTGTAAAAACATTTAGCATAAAACTTTGTAAAAATAAGCAAAAATTTAAAGTGTTCAGTGTGGAGTAAAACTTAATAAATAAGTGAAGTGTTCAATGGGGAGGTTAGCATATGTTCTAACCAATGTAAATAAGTGAAGTGTTTAATGAAAGGTTAGCATATTCCAAAATCAATGTAAAATGTGTGGAGTTTAGGATGCACAAGAACCAATGCAAAGTATCCACACACATATAGATTTCACACCTCTACACATGTATATCCTCAGAGAGCTATACTCTGAACATATAGTCTGCACGTATACTACAAACATATAGTCTGCACAAATATATTCCCCATAAAGTGAAAACTTAGTAAATAAAATACATCTTCAACACATAAATACAATGCACACACATATAGATTCCTCACTTATGAACATGTATATACATAAAAAATGATGTAGTTATTTATTACCAATGGTACCTTTCATTTTTTTGATTTCATTGTCGTGTCAAATTGAAATTACAAAGTATATTTATTTATCATTGTTTCTTATGTGTGTTGAGGATGTGACAACTTTCACTACTACATATTGAAAAATTTGCGACGACCACTTGCGACGAAAGTACTCTTTCGTCGCAACATGCAAGAGAAAAAGTTCTTTTTTTCTAAATATACCTTGTATTCATCGCAATCTCGATGCCTACAGTTTGACTAAACTATAATGGTCAATGTTCGTCGCATAAGCGATGACCTTAGATTGTCATCGCATAAGAGACGAAAGTAGACCATAATAATTTAGTCAAACTTTACCATTGAAAATGACCTAAAATAAATAGGT
>ML781184.1:949785-961036 GCA_009831015.1 Picea engelmannii | reverse complement strand
ACAATTTTAAACAAATTATCGAATAAAAACACTCAAAGGATTCCTATGTACCTATGTCTATCACACCAATTTTATGCTCAACTACTTTAACTTGGTTATTAGATGTGGATTTTTGAATTACAACTTTTTTATCATGTACAAAGAAAATATCAACTATTTATCATTGAAGTGGGATATTTTGTAATTTGTTAACAACCTAGGGAGTTTTAGAATAAAATAGGAAAATGATAATCCACATGTTCCATTAACATACAACAAATTTATGCATCCTCCAAGACCAATTTTGTTTTTATGCACCCTCCCAAACCAAAACAAATTCCACATACTAATAGTTTGTTCATACAATGTCCTAAATTTTTGTATGTGAATTGAAGGAAGTTAATCCCTAAACATTGGATGTTGCATTTGATACAATCCTGCAACCACTACTTTTACATGGTCAAGGGTAATGTATATAATTAGGGTAACCAACAAACAAAAAATAAAAAATATTATGGTGGAACGGGGATATATATAGCTTAATATCATTTATAGTCTCTCTCCTTGTGTGATTGACGCAACCTGCCCCTCAGCGGACGGTCGCTCCTACCAGGACCTTCTAAACACACACACACACGCCCGAAGAGTTTACAAAGTACTCTTCCACTCCACTCGGGAGTCTCCTACCCACAGTGCTCTTCTCGCGATCTCCCCTTCGGAATTCGGGAAATCGGGTTTCACGGACTCGCGAACCTTGTGCACACCTCCCGTGCTATGTGAAACTCCGAATCCCGATCCTCGAAGTCAACGGTCAACACCTCTTCGTATCAGGGACTTCCCTATCGGGAGCTTGGCAGATGAAAGGTCACGATGTTCTCACCTTTCAAAACCTCTAACACCGAGGTGCGATGCCACGTGATGTCCTCCGCTTCGTCTCCGTGGGACCCGTCGCGACTCGAGACTTCGCTGATTTTCCGTGCTCCCTTCGACTTTGAAAACGCCGAAGTGCCGAGTCCCGAATCCTCGGGATATTGTGCCCCCCATGTCCCTCCGACGATCGACGGTTCCGATTAAATCGGGAAATCGCAACTCGCGATTTCGACGTGCATGCAACACTTGCACTCACCAACCCCGATATGCCGATGTTCGATGGAAAACGGGTTTTCTTGTACACCTGCGAGTTAACCTCCTCGCAACTCCTCCACGGCCTGATGGTCAGTGGGATTTCGTGACTCTCCACACCAAATTCAAGTCATCAATTCTCTTCCTCTTGAAGAGTTCTTCTCTCTACCACCTTCGTCCCGTGTGAGCGAAGCAAGAGGTATTATCCCTCCTGAGCTTGATCTCTCTATGAATCCCTCAGAGATCTTTCAAGCACTCTGCTCACTCTTCGACCTTCGACCACTCTCCAAGTGTTGAAGTTCTTCAAACCTCATGCACTCACCTGCGACAGAGATTTATGGCTTCCTTTCCTAGGCTAACTACTGAGATTTCAATCCGACCTGCACTCACTTGCACGCTCGAACAACCCAATTCACTCTGGGCAAAACGAGAACAAAATTTCAACTGCTTAGCCTCCCCACGCACTCTATGCGGAGGTATTCAACTGCACTCTATGCAGAAATCTCCGGACTTAAGCAGAGAAACGATTGGAACTCATTCCCTCATTCTCTCAAGTTTCGGACCTGATATGCAATCACATACGCAGCATATAGAAGATAAGCATACAAGGAAGCAAACATGCAAAGGCATAATATCAATAACACACAGAGATCAAACACATCCATGGAATTGAATCAAAGCTTTCCTATTAATTCAATGTCTGTACATGGGGTTTCTTCACAAGCTCTTTGTTCTGTTCTCTCTTTCTCTCAATGCTAATGTTGAATGAATGATAATGATCCAAAGGAGGGTGCCTATATTCCGTTTTCCCTCTCGAAAGAAAAACTGTCTAATCTAAACTTAATTGGTTTATCTACTTGCATTAAATCTAAATAAATGCCTCAGCTACCTAAGGACGAGAGCTTATCTACTCAAGGTATGTTACAATGTACTAGTGTGCTTCATCACATCAACGTATTAATGTTAGGCGCAACCATATTTACAATGTTTCAAAAATTTGAATGCTGGCGGTGTCCAGCTGTTCTTTGCTCCACGCGCTGGCTCGCTTGACGAAGTCATAGATGCTCCTGCATCATACTCCTCGGCTCAAAAGATTTCATGGGCTCATGTACAGTCTGCCCATGTTTCCAAATCACTGCTTCATCTTCCCAGCTGGCATCCTCCACTGGGTGATCTTTCCACTTCACCAGGTACTCAAAGTATTGCTTTCTCCTGGTCTTCCTTCCAACTCTTTCATTCAGTATACACTCCATCTGCAGTTTCTGTGCAACTGGTAATTGTTTCTGCCACTGGATCACTGGTTCCTCAGTTCCCGTGCCTGATTCTTCAGCCCTGTAGGGGTATAAATCTGAAATGTTGAAAATTGGAGATATCCCGATGCCCTCTGGCAACTCAAGCTCATATGCATTCTCCCCGAATTTCTTCAGGACTCTACACGAGCTGATTTTCTTCATCTTGAGCTTGTTGTATGTTCCCCTTGGGAAGCTTTCCTTCCTCAGATGCACCAGAACCATGTCTCCAACTTCAAACTGAAGCTGTCTCTTTCTTAGATCGGCTTTGCGCTTATATTCTTGATTTGATTTCTGCAATCGTTGCTTCACCTGTGTGTGAAGTTCTTGCATTGCTTCAGCAAATTCTTCAGCCCTCGCACTGCTAGTCTCAGCCTGTTCTGGCTCCCTGAGCTCAGACACTCCTCGCGGCTGTGTTCCATACAAAATTTGGAATGGACTCTTACCTGTACTCTGATTCACTGAATCGTTGTACGCGAATTCTGCCTGTGGTAAGATCTGATCCCAGCTGTTGTGATGCTCCGTCACCAGGCTTCTCAACAGATCCCCCAAGCTTCTGTTGACCACTTCCGTCTACCCATCTGTCTACAGATGGTAAGCAGAACTAAATGCCAAGTCAGTCCCTAACTTTTTCCATAGCGTCCTCCAGAAATGACCTATGAACTTCGTATCCTGATCCGAGACTATGCTTCTCGGTAATCCATGCAATCTGACAATTTCTTTGAAAAACAAGTTCGCGATGTGGGTTGCATCGCTGGTCTTATGACAAGGTATGAAATGTGCCATCTTCGAGAAACTGTCTACCACCACAAAGATAGAATCAATGCCTCGCTGCGTTCTCGGCAAACCCAACATAAAGTCCATGCTAATGGCCTCCCATGGCCTCTCAGGTATGGGCAACGGCTGATAGAACCATGTGTTCTACTTTCGGCCTTTTGCATGTTGACATATTCGGCACCTCTCAACAAATCGTTTAACATCTGCCTGCATGCCCGGCCAAAAATATGATTCGCCCAGCTTGGCGAATGTTTTGTCATGTCCAAAATGGCCTCCTAAGCCTCCGCTGTGCTTTTCCTTCACCAAATTCTCTCTCATGGAGCAATCTGGAATGCACAATTGATTGCCTTTGAAAAGCAATCCATTCTGGATCAGGTAGTCAATCCATGGACTCCTATCCCTGAGCACTGGGTTCTCGGCTGCTTCATAGGCTTCTCGAAAGTCTGCGTCACCTGCATACATATCTTTGAGGTTTTCAAAACCCAAAGTCCTGACCCTGAACTCCTGCAGCAATAAACATTTTCGGCTCAAGGCGTCTGCTACCTTGTTAGAAGCTCCCGAAATGTGCTTTATCACAAACGTGAAATTCTGCATGTATTCCACCCACTTTGCATGCTTCTGGTTCAACTTCTCCTGTTGACTCACGAACTGCAATGCGTGATTATCGCTGTACAAAAAGAGCTCCTTGGGTATCAGGTAGTGCCTCCATTTCTTCAATGCCTAGACAATGGCATAGAATTCTTTATCATATGTGGAGTACTTCAATTTTCCATCATCTAGCTTCTCGCTATAATATGCAACAGGTCTGTCATCTTGACTTAAGACCCCTCCAACAGCATACCCACTAGCGTCACACTTCACCTGGAAGGTCTTCCGAAAATCAGGCAGCACTAACACTGGCTGCTCAGTTATCTTTTGCTTCAATAAATTGAAGCTCCTCTCAGCCTCTACTATCCACTGGAAAACCTTATGCCGCTTTTTCACAGTGTCCATCATTGCGGCACTGATTCCACTAAAATTCCGAATGAATTTTCTATAGAAGCTTGCCAATCCGTGAAATCTCTTTACCTCGAAAACATTCCTCGGCGAGGGCCAATTCCTGATTACTTCAACCTTCTCAGGATCCATCTTCAATTCATTCACCGAAATTACAAACCCCAAATAAATGAGTTCTGTCTGCATAAAGGAACACTTCTTCAAATTAATCAGCAGTCTCTCCTGCTGTAATCTTCTTATCACAATGGCCAAATGCCTCAAGTGTTTAGCCTTTGTCTTGCTGAAAATCAATATGTCGTCTAAATATACGACCACAAACTTGCCAATGAATTCCCGCAGGACTTCATTCATCAGTCTCATAAATGTGCTTGGCGCATTTGTCAGACCAAATGGCATGACCAACCATTCGTACAAACCCTCATTTGTTTTGAATGTTGTTTTCCACTCATCTCCCTCTCTCATCCGGATCTGATGATATCCGCTCTTGAGATCTATCTTTGAAAAATAATTCACCCCACTTAGGCAGTCCATCAAGTCGTCCATCCTCGGTAGTGGGAACCTGTACCTGATGGTGATCTTATTTATCGCTCTGGAGTCTGTACACATCCTCTAGCCTCCATCCTTCTTTGGACTCAGTACTATTGAAACAGCACACGGACTAAGACTCTCTCTGAGCAGTCCTTTATCCTGCAGATCCTGAACCTGCCTTTTGACCTCCTCATTCTCCTGAGGCGTCAACTTGTATGCTGCCTTATTCGGTAGACTTGCTCCGGGTATAAGGTCAATGTGGTGACTCACACTCCTCATCGGTGGCAACGAACGAGGTAGTTCATCCACGATGATATCAGTGAACTCTCCCAGCAGTTCCTGAATCTCCTCTGGCAAGTCATCCACTCTTGTGCTTGTCAGGACAATCCTCGGCTTCCTGACAACAAAGAACTGTGGATCCTCATCCTTCTCCAGCTCTGTGAGAAGTTCTTTCCCACTCATGNGTATCATGCTGCTCACTTTTGGTTTCACTTCCTTATCTTCTATCGGAAGTAACCTATGGAGTCTCCCATCCTTCTCCAAGGTGTATGTGTTCATCCTCCCATCATAAACAACATTTCTATCATACTGCCATGGTCTACCTAGCAGTATGTGGCATACATCCATGGGAATGACATCACACAGAATCTCGTCATGATAATTCCCAATTTTAAATTTAACTAAGCATTGTTCAGTGACACTTACCTGGTGTCCTTTTTGTAACCACGAGACTTTATATGGTCTCAGGTGCTTAGTTGTTTCCAGCTCCAGCTTCTCGACCATCTCATCTACAACGAGATTATCAGTGCTCCCGCTGTCAATGATGACTTTGCATTTTCTGTCCTTGGCTGTGCAAGCCGTCCTAAACAGTCTGCTTCTTTGCGCTGAGTTGTCCACCTCTTTCTCAGGTGTCAAAAGGATCTTATGTATTCCAAGCGATCTTTCGCTGTCAGCATCTTCGTTCTCATCATCATGCCTCTGCGCCTCAGTGATGTGAGTTCCTCCTTTGTCTATTTTCCTATCTGGACAGTCCACGGCTTTGTGACCGTCTTTACCACACGTGAAACATGTGATAACTCCTCCGCGGCCCCTTCCTCTACCTCGGGTACGAGGAAATGTATTGGCATCAGCATATCTTCCTTGCAGATCATCTTGTTGTCTCCTCGGCTCAACAATTTGTTGCCTCTGCTGTGAGGTTCCATCTCTTTCAGCTTTTTCCTGAGGTCTCTTCCAATCCTCCGTGGGCTTTTGAGTTCTTTCCTGGGCAACTGCTTTGCCTCTGGGCTGGCTTCTGCCTCTCCCCCGCTGTCCCTGCTTGCAGCTTAGCTTCTCTTCGGCTTTCAGAGCCATCTGGTATGCATCCTCAACTGTGCGGATGGTAACCATGCTCAGCTCATCCTGAATGTCATACCTGAGACCATTCATATACCTTGCCACCTTTTCGTCATCACTCTCCCGATGACCTGCTCGAATATTGAGCCTGTAGAACTCCTCGGTGTACTCCTTCACCGTCATCAACTTCTATCTCAGGTTCTGCATGCGCCTGAACAGAGTGATCTGGTAGTCCCTCGGAATGAACTTCGCCTTCATCTTGGCGATCATCCGATCCTAGCTCTTGATTTTCTGTTTGCCTTTTGAACGCCTGTCTGCTTGCAGCTCGTCTCACCATAAGACTGCATGTCCTTTCAATTTAGTGACAGCATGCCTCACCTTCTTGTCCTCTTCGATATCTTCATAATCGTAGTAGGTGTCGAGTGCTCGGATCCAATCCAACAACTCTTCTGTGTTTAGACTTCCCTCATAGACGGGAATGTCCATCTTTGTCTTCAAGCTCATCCTCAAAATGGCTTTGATCAACCTCTCGGTCGAAGCATCTTCTGCTGTGACCTCTTCTTGGTCATGTCCAGCTTCCTCTTCCACTTCGGAATCACTGAACTCTTCTGTACCAGCTCCACGCCTCTGGGTGGTCTCCATCTCTTCGAGTCTCTCCCTGAGATCTCGTATTTAGCGTTCCATTTTCGGATTCCCTGCTGGCCTACCCCTACTTCGGGAATCCCGGTATTCACGATCAGGTGACTGCCTTTCTCTTCTGGGCGGCATTATGAAATCCGCTTCTCTTTGCTACCTGAACAAAGAGGACTCCAACTGCGGCTCTGATACCACTCTGACGCAACCTGCCCCTCAGCGGATGGCCGCTCCTACCAGGACCTTCTAAACACACACACACACGCCTGAAGAGTTTACAAAGTACTCTTCCACTCCACTCGGGAATCTCCTACCCACAGTGCTCTTCTCGTGATCTCCCCTTCGAAATTCGGGAAATCAGGTTTTGTGGACTTGCGAACCTTGTGCACACCTCCCGTGCTATGTGAAACTTCGAATCTCGATCCCCGAAGTCAATGATCAACACCTCTTCGTATCGGGGACTTCCCTATCGAGAACTCGGCAGATGAAAGGTCGCGATGTTCTCACCTTTCAAAACCTCTAACACCGAGGTGCGATGCCACGTGTTGTCCTTCGCTTCGTCTCCATGGGACCCGTCGCGACTCGGGACTTCGCTGATTTTCTGTGCTCCCTTCGACTTTGAAAATGCCGAAGTGACGAGTCCCGACTCCTCGGGATCTTGTGCCCCCCTGTCCCTCCGACGATCGACGGTTCCAATTAAATCGGGAAATCGCAACTTGCGATTTTGACGTGCATGCAACACTTTCACTCACCAACCCTGATAAGTCGATGTTCGATGGAAAACGGGTTTTCTCGTACACCTGCGAGTTAACCTCCTCGCAACTCCTCCACGGCCTAATGGTCAGTGGGATTTCGTGACTCTCCACACCAAATTCAAGTCGCTGATTCTCTTCCTCTTGAAGAGTTCTTCGCTCTACCACCTTCGTCTCGTGTGAGTGAAGCAAGAGGTATTATCCCTCCTGAGCTTGATCTCTCTATGACTCCCTCAGAGATCTTTCGAGGAATCTGCTCACTCTTCGACCTTCGACCACTCTCCAAGTGTTGAAGTTCTTCAAACCTCGTGCACTCACCTGCGACAGAGATTTATGGCTTCCTTTCCCAAGCTAACTACTGAGATTTCAATCCGACCTACACTCACTTGCACGCTCGAACAACCCAATTCACTCTGGGCAAGACGAGAACAAAAGTTCAACTGCTTAGCCTCCCCACGCACTCTATGTGGAGGTATTCAACTGCACTCTATGCAGGAATCTCTGGACTTAAGCAGAGAAACGATTGGAACTCATTCCCTCATTCTCTCAGGTTTCGGACCTGATATGCAATCACATACGCAACATATAGAAGATAAGCGTACAAGGAAGAAAACATGCAAAGGCATAATATCAATAACACACAGAGATCAAACACATCCATGGAATTGAATCAAAGCTTTCCTATTAATTCAATGTCTGTACATGGGGTTTCTTCACAAGCTCTCTGTTCTGTTCTCTCTTTCTCTCAATGCTAATGCTGAATGAATGATAATGATCCAAAGGAGGGTGCCTATATTCCGTTTTCCCTCTCGAAAGCAAAACTGTCTAATCTAAACTTAATTGGTTTATCTACTTGCATTAAATCTAAATAAATGCCTCAGCTACCTAAGGACGAGAGCTTATCTACTCAAGGTCCATTACAATGTACTAGTGCGCTTCATCACATCAACGTATTAATGTTAGGCGTAGCCATATTTACAATGTTTCAAAAATTTGAATGTTGGCGGTGTCCAGCTGTTCTTTGCTCCACGTGCTGGCTCGCTTGACGAAGTCGTAGATGCTCCTGCATCAGTGATCATGCCTCCAACTAGAGTCTGTATCCTCCCAAAACAATCCTCAAGTTATCATATTGAATCCTTACAATTTTAACACCTTTTGAAGTAGGAAATATATCAAATTCTTCATCAAGTTTTTTAGGATGCATTTCCTTAACATGAGAGAGAGAAAAGTGTCACTATCTATATTTGGGGGATACCAAGGTCCAAATGGAAATTTTGTATTCCAATTAAGAACATATAGAGCAAGATCATCAGAAGTATCATCTCAAGATACTAAACCAATATTGTAGTGGAGATTAATTCTCCTTCTTTTTCTTCTCCTCTTGAAAAGGATTCCCTCTAAGCTCATTCTCTTCTATGTAGTAAACATTGAGGGAAACATCTCCCTTGATGTGTATGAACATTCCTCTATTTTCTAGTGGGAAATGTTGCACAACTACTTCTCACTGTCGAATAGTGCAAATTTTGTAAATCCTAACTTTTCCCATGAAGTTCCATGTGTGACATGGCTTATTTTCATGCTATACATGTACATATATTGTCTCATGGGGAATATTAGAAGGATTTAGGAAAATGAAGAAGTAATTTTAATTCCAAAATGGACTTAGATCCCTATATTTGGTAATAGAGTGAAACCCTTGGTTGGCATAATGGACCTCAATATAAGCACTTGATGAGCCCTCCCATCCTTGGTAGCTTGGGATTACTTATTATTCTCTTTTTTTATATAGTTGATATATGATGTGTGGTTTCACCACTTAGTGATCCGTTAAGATATTTCATAACATTGGTTACATAAACATGGTTACAAAGGATGGTCATGAGATGGCTTGTTATCAAAGATTAAAAATTTGAACACATAAATGTTGAGTATGCCACAAAAATGATGCAAATTACATTACAAGGTTGTAAATTTGACATCAATGTGATGCATAATGATGTATCGTGATGCAAGGTAATGTAGAGTGTTGCAATTATATTTGGGCATGATGTATAAAAACATAATTTGATGCAATTGATGATGTAAATATAGATGCAAATGAAACTTAGAATAACATTTATGCATATCATGCAACATTAATAGGGAATATGTGATGTAAAGTTGTTGTGATAGAGGTCTGTATTGTATTAGTTGAGGTCATAACCTACATTGTTTAGTGTGTTAGTGAGAAAACTAATATTGTCTAATGGCATTTTCTTGTTCTTGGTGAAACTCAATAACATAATATTAACTAGTGCAAATAATACTCTAGATAAAATGAGTTGAAATGTCAACATTTAGAACCTCTCTAGTGAGATACATCTTTATGAAAAATATCCCATATCTCCCATTACGGGGTCCAATAGTTACATATCTTGCCAACATACAAAACAGTATATGAAGAATATGTTTTGTGCTAAAGGTTAAATGTATTATCAATTAAAATTTAAAACCTTAATATTGAACTAAAATTTCCTCTTTAATTTCTTAAGAGTGAAATTGAAGTTGGTCCATTAGTGTTTAACAAAGCCCCGGGAGTGGGACCCCCCTTGTGCATGTGTCTTAAAACTTCTTGACTCTTGTTATGTCATAATTTTATTGCTAGGCATTGGATTGCAAGTTGTTGGCACTAATCTAGGGGTTATAGTGGAAGCTAGCTAGATTTGAACTTGTGTCTCTCCTAGGTAATTATCCAGGGAAATTACAAATTCCTCTAGTTCTAAAAAAAACACTCTAATGTTTAACACACTAGCCATTAACCTAATTATACCCATAACCACTAACTCCTAATCCCTAACACACTAACATGTGACCCTTTGACTTCTAATCCCCAACACATTATCCACTAACCCATAACCTGCAAATCCTTGATCCCCTAATGCACTAACCCCCTAATACCTAACTCACTAACCCTAAATATACTAACCCACTAACACATAACCCTAACCCATTAACCATGGATGGAAATTATCCCACTAACCACTAACTAGATGACAAATAAGACACTAAATCCTAACCCACTAAGCACTTACACAATAAATTCTTCCTTACTAACCTAGTAAATGATTAATTGAGATTTAACCAATATCCCTAACACACCAACCAATTAAATTTATATCCCCTAATTATCCCTAAACCACCAAGAGAGAAATCCATAACCCCTAAAACCCAACCACTAATGGTCACTTGTCCGTTAACCCCCAATGAGAACTAATTGACTAACATCTAACCTACTAACTCCTAATGACAATTAATTGACTAACATCTAACCTAGTAATCGCTAACCCTGTAAACCAATAACCCCTAATGTTGAACACACAAACCAATTATATAGGCTAAAAATACTAACCCACTAACTCGCAACCCCTAACACACTAATTCTTGACAACTAACCCACTAACTCCTACTAGACTCCAAATCACTAACCCATTAACCTATAACCTCTAAAATGACAACTCCTAACCCATTAAACCATTACCTACTAAACCCTAAACCATTATCTATTAAGCCATTATCCCCCTTACCAATAACCCCATAAAACACTAACCCTTAACCCATAGCTCCTAACACACTAACCACTAGCCCACTAACCCCTAACCCTCTAACCCCTATACCACTACCAAACTCACTCAGTGACTTTTGAACCACTAACACACTCACGTAGTGACATCTAAACCACTAACCCATTCACCCACTAACACTTAACCCATACTAACCATTAACCCTTTAACTTGTAACCTATTAAGCCATACCCTACTAACCCTTAATCCTTTGACATGTTAATACACTAACCACTAACCCACT
>ML781184.1:914830-925707 GCA_009831015.1 Picea engelmannii | reverse complement strand
TTGAACATGAAATTGTACTTGTTATGCTTTGGATAATACCATTTTTAACTAGTTGTCTTCATCTTGAAGGTTATGCTATGTTGTTTACTTTGAATGATAGTTTTGAGTGGGTTGTATGCAATATACCAAGTGTGCAATAGTGTTATGTATGACATGGTATAATACATATTTTCTCTTGTTGTTAGCTACCATATGAAAGAGAGAAACATATTTTAGTTATGCCTTTGAAACTTATCATGTGAATGATTGTGAACTTTCATATAATAGACTAGTCTTAAGTCTATTATGGTAATATTAATATTAATATCAAAATTGCAGCCCAAAATATTTTTTTATTTATTTTTAAATAAATTTGGGTCGTCGCCTATAAAACAACAACTTCTATTAATGCCACGGTTTTGCTATATAAACAACAAAAATTTGTTTGTCGCCTGTGCGACGACAACTTCTATTGATGCGACGATTTTTCTATATAAACAACAAAAAGTTGTCGTCGTCTACGCGATGAAAACTTCTATTGACGCCACGGTTTTTCTATATAAACAACAAAAAATTCTCGTTGCCTGGGTGATGACAACTTCAATTGATGTGATGGTTTTTCTATATAAATAACAAAAAGTTGTCGTCGCATGTCTGATGACAACTTCTATTGATGCGACGATTTTTCTATATAAACAATGAAAAGTTGTCGTCTCCTATGCGACGAGCACTTCTATTGATGCAACAGTTGTGCTATAAAAGTTGTTGTCGCAATTTAGACGAAATGTTGGTTTCACATTATGTTCCTATATTGCCTCTTTTGAGACGTTTGTTCAAGTTCGTCACAAATGCCACGTCACATAAAACGATGTTTCAGAGACTCCAGATTCGTCGCCATATCAACGACATAACGCCGCAATAGCGTCGAAACAGTCGTCGCAAAATGACCCAAATATGCTAGTGTTTGTCAATCAATTTTATTATATATGATCATTCATAAATATGATCATTCATTTCATTGGTAGATCCCTCTTGTATGAATAGAGAGAAAATATTTTTAACAAAATCTTATCCTAAATGTTTTTACATCGACAATACTAAATGTTTCCACTTGTTTTTTCTTTATTCTTATCATTTTACTATGGCATAAACAATAATACTATTTATCTTTATTGTGTGTATTGTTTAATTATTATCTTTTGAAAAAAATATTCATTGTTTGTACATTTAATTATATTAAGTTTCATTATTGAGCATATATTTCCCAACTAACTCACTAAAAAATATTGATACATTTTTAATTGAATTTCCACTTAAATCCTTCATGCAATGATGGTACTGGTGGAAATTGGAATGGGAAATCCAATTTGCTTAAATTTTTTACCATCTCTATTAAATCTAGCCACCAACGGTCAGTTCTCCTCGGAAAATCCAATTTGCTCAAGGACTTTTGACTGTTTCGATTAAACCGGGCAACCAAAAGTCGTCCCCATAGAAAATCCAATTTTCTCAAATAGGTTTGACCGTTTCCAAATCTATATATGACCCAAAAAAAAATTAATGAAAAAAATTAATTATTTAAATTATAATAACTTTATTTTGTAGAATTTTAATTAAATTATGTAAAATTTATTTTAAAATATATCCAACATTTATGAAATTTATCAACTTTACAAGATAGACTTATCTAAAATTCTACACAATTTTAAAGTTTTATCAAAATTGATATAGGAATCAAACAATCATTAATCTAAACAAATCTTAACATAATATAGATTTTTTTTTCCAAGTTACAAAGTTTTGGGAAGACCCTCTCATTTGGAGGATGCTATGTAGGGTAAACCCTAGAATCTTCCCTTCACAAAGCCATCAAGAAAAAGGCTCAAATCCATTACAACAATGTACTAGTTATGAGCTCAACATACCACTTGCCTGAATTAAACTCCCAAATTAGAAATGCATGATAGACTTGACCTAAAACCCTATAAAATTTCAAAATTATATCAACATTAATGACAACATATTTACCTATTATCAACCTGTCAAATTTAAATGTTTTAGGTAAAGAGGAATTTGTCAATACACTTTAAACATTATACCATTTAGATTGTTTTGGACAATCATCCCAAACTTTAATTATAAAATATTATTATTTTTCCATAACATATTATTGGTAAAACTTAAAATTATATTAGAGAGGGATGTTGTCTCATGAAATGATTAACAATTATGGAATTTCAGAATGTGAGGTCTCATGAAATGATTAATACTTTTTCAATATGAAAAAACACTTATATTAGTAAATATAAAAATGTGTATTTTTCATATCTTACAAACTGTATCCATGCTCTAAAAAAATTAATTGTTTTTACCTCCTACCCAAACTTTTGTTACATATAATCATGTCTGATTACATGTCTATATTGCAAATATACAATAAATTATAACCTCTTTCTGTCTAAAATTTACAGCAGTTCCATTACAAAAAAGTAATCTAAAGGTTGATATCAATTCTTTCAAAAATTTCATGTTGTCCATCTGAAACCTGTGCATAATAAAATATGTCTTCATCCAAAATTAGTGCTTCCTTTGATAGTCGATCAACATCATGATTATAAGATTTATAGATATGTTGTTCTTTGATTTACTGAAAATGCTTATGCATCTCTCTAATCTTTGTCATCCAGGGCTGCAAAGATATCACTTGTAGATTATTTTCATTAATATACCAATCAATAATAACCTTAGAATCCCCCAGCAATAATAATCTTGGTACCTGTTTAAGATAAGAAAAATATAAAATTAACCAAAGTTCCATCAGTTCCCCTTTAGAATTTGTTCCTTTTCCACAATTCATTTTTATTTTAAATGTACCCATTATTGGGCATTTCAGAATGGCTCCAACCCCATATTTTGAGCCTCTTTCCTGTGAAGCCCCATCAAAAAATCTTGCTGCCCCAACCCAATCAATATTTGGTGGCCTATCAATCCTTTTTTGAAAAATATCCTGTGTAAGTTTTTCTTCCCCCAATTCCTATAAGATTTAACTAAAAACTCTGATATGGTTTTTTTGTTGTCCTTCAAATATCAACAGATTCCTATGCTTCCAAACCTCCCAGCTAATAAGACATGGGATTTCCAGTTTTCCTTCCTCTTTGTCCAATTAAGGAGACTATTTTCAAAGAAACCTCCTTGCCAATTATTGGCCATTTTTAGTTCCTTAGAGATGGTTTTCCATATGATTTTTATAAAACTACATCCCCCAAATAAATGTAACATAGACTCTTCACTTTCCTTACAAAGCACACAGATGCTAGGTCCCTGAAAACCCCTTTTTATCAAGTTATCCCAAATAAGAATTTTTTGTTCCAACAATAACCAAACAAACAATTTTACCTTCATTTGTATTTTCCACTTCCAAATATCAGAATACCATAATTTTGGCTCTACCCCCATATCCTCTAGCACTTGAACTTCATATGCTAGTTTAGCGCTGACTTGACCTTATTTGGTATCCCAAGACACAATAAATTGTCTTTCTCATCATTTAATTCTATTCCATCATTTACCAGCCCTTTGATATAATTTGTCCATTCATCTTTCTGAACTCCCTCCAAGTCTAAAGTTTCATCATTTTTCATTTTGTTGAATTAATACCTTCCTGTGCATTCGATCCTACATGAGCAAGACAAGTAACCCCTTATTCTTTTAACAATAATATAATATTCTCTGATAATTTATAGAAATAGTGAGACCCTATCATAGAATCAACACATATTCTAATATCTCTCCCACTCCCAGGCTTCCAAACCCACCAATTGGAAATTATGTTTACCGAAGAGATAAGGGCTCTCCAGAAATTTGAGGTTCCATTCAAGGTTTTTCTCCCCTGCCTGAACCACTTTTCGACAGTTTTCCTTTTAAGATATTTTTTCATTATCACCTCATGCCAAATTCCATGCATCATAAGGCATCTCCATAATCATTTTTCCACCAATGCTTGACCAAACATAAAAATATTTTTGATTCACCATCTCCCAACCTTTTTAGGTTTTGCAATCTTTTTCTAGTTTGATAGATGTATACCTTCCTTTTCTTTTTTACCAGACCATAAAAAATTGAACATTCTTCTTATAATACTGTTTAGTACACTTTTGGGAATGTTTTCCAGTGAAATCCAATACACAGATATGATTTGAAGTACTTATTTTACAAGTATCAATCTACCTCCTAGGGTAAGCCACCTATGGTTCCAACTCAGAATTCTCTTTTAAAAAAAATTCTCTAGTTAGGACCAGTCCCCTCTTATATAACAGTTTGGTTTGATATAAAACTCAAGATACTTAAAACCTGTATCTAAAGGTTTAACCTCAAAGGACAGAAGTTCCTTCAACAAATTAAGCTCTACATCCTCCCAACCAACTTCTAAGAAGCTAGACTTTTGAGAGTTGAATTCCATCCCTGTAGCCTTGCAAAATAGATCCAATATCTCCTTATATTCTTTCCATACAACAATGTATCCAATCCCAAACAGTATTACATCATATATAAACATTATATGTGTGATATTTAATCCTCTCACCATAGTAACACCCTCAATTTTCTTATCTCGAACCCTCTCCTATATAATTCTGCTCAGCCCTTTAATTACAAGAAGAAAAAGTAGTGGAGATAATGGGCAGCCTTCCCTTATACCTCTTGAAGATTTTAAAAATCATGTAGGTTTCCCATTAATCAGTACAACATAATTTCCTGATGTTACACATCCCATGATCCAATCGGTTTCTTCGAGGTCTATACCAATCTGTAGTAGAACAAGTCTAAGAAAACCCCAATCCACCATATCATAAGCTTTGACTAAATCCAATTTTAGAACTAGTGATTTGTTATTCTTCACCTTTATACTATGTAGTACTTCCTATACCATTCCAATTTCATCAGTTATTTTCCTACCATCTAAAAAACCAAATTGTTCTTTTGATATACCAGTGGACAGGGATGATTTTATTCTGGTAGCAATATTTTTGAAATGATCTTGTATACCAGATTGCACAAAGATATAGGCCTAAATCCTCCGAAAGAGTCAGGTTTGGCACTTTTTGGGATTAAGGCAATAAAATTAGCATTCATTTCTCCTGACACTTTCCCTAACCTTCTCAATTCTTCTACAACCTCCAAAATTTCATTCCCTGCAATATTGAAAAAAGAAAGAAAGAACTCAACAGTCCAGCCATCCAACCCAAGACTCTTTGAGCACTTAAATCCTTTTAATGTTTTTAACACTTCATCTAAGGAAACTGGATCAGCTATCCTATTACCCTCTTCCTCAGAGAACATCCTCAGACAATTCCTTAAAATTGTAAGTTGATCTGCAATAACCAGGTTTCCTTGTTCTTTAAACAAATTCTAAAAATATTCACCATCTTTGTGATATCCCAAATGGTTTTAAATTGTTTTCTTGATTTTTCATAAGCATGGAAATATTTTATATTCCGGTCACCAGCTGCCAATCATTTTACCCTACTTTTATGTCTTCAAGTATCCTTCTCTTGTTTTATAAGTGTCATTTTCCTCTGTTCTTTAGACAGAACCAATAACTTAACATTTTTCTCCACAAAACCTCCAATAAAATCTGTATATAGCTTATCCAAATCTGATTCCAGTTGAACCAATTCTTTCTTATCTTCATCCTTCTTCTTTGTTTCCCACACTATTACCATTCTCTTAAGTCTTTTTAGGTTTTTTACCAACGATTCCATAGGTGTCAATACCTCTGACTCCAACATATCCACCCAAATGTTTCTAACCATACTAACAAAATCTTGATCCTCCAACCAAACAACATTAAATTTAAATGGGTAGCGGACTATATCGCTCCCAGAGTCTAGTTGTAACATTATTGGCATGTGATCTGATATCTTTTCATTGCAAATCCAGGATCTGTATCTGATTCCTAAAGAGACAAGCTTATCAGATATAAAAAATTAATCCAACCTTTTTGCAATGTAATCTCAGCCTTTCCTTCCATTCCTCCATGTCGGAAGAATTTTTACAGGCTCAGCATCCACTAAACCTTCATTTTGAACCAAATGAATAAAGAAAAGATGTAAAGGATCCACCCTTACCTCAGCCCCCCAAAATTCCCTACTAGAAGTGGTAAAGTTAAGGTCACCCCCTAAGATTAAATTTTCCTCATCAAATATCCCATTCCTTTTTAAGTCCTCCTAGAATACCACTCTGTCAGCATATGGTTCATAACAGTTGATTAACTTCACCTTTAAATTTGTGTCTTTAACTACTCCCAGAAAAATCCATGCATGCATCAAGAACGCATCAAAATTATCCTTACGAGGGTTCAAAGCTGAGAGCAATCCCCCCGAGAGACCAATAGAATCAACTCCACAAAAATACCAATTAGGGAGAATTTTGGCAAAGACTTCCCTTTCTTTTGCCGCACCTACCATTGTTTTTTGTATGAAAACAACATCTGGTTTATTTTTCTCTAAAAACCTAGAGAGGGACAATGACTTTAAGGATCCCCCCACTCCTCTCACATTCAAGAATTCCACGATCATATTTTCACCCTAGCCAGGGATTTTTGAGCTCTAAGCACCCTAGGCCCAATTACAACCTCATGAATAGGCATAACTTGGAGATCCTTCTCTTTTCCCAATTTCCTTGCACTCCTAGTTTTAATAGGATAAAAATATGTTTCTGACCCTCCTAAGATTGCCCCTTTAATCAAGTCAGTCCCACATCCTTGACCATAAGACTCCTGACCCCTGCTCCCCTCTGCCTTCCCAACCTTTTGGTTATCCAGTAACACCCCACCAACAAATATTGGTATTTGCGTTCAGGTTAAAACCTCCCTATAAGTAGGTAAGAAACTACAATGTGATTCCTCCACCACTGACAGTCCACTTCTTGATTGTAATCCCTCAGATGTCCCTGGAACTTGACTTTCAATCCCCTATAGAATGGTCTTATATGAAAAATAGTCTCCCTTCCCTTCCATTCCTATTCCACAAGGGTTCCCTGCATCCGCATTAGTTTTCCCTTTCAATCCCAATCCACTAGTATTTCCCATAGTCACAACAGATTCAAAAACCTCAACCAAATTAGAAATCCTATCGCAAAACATCAATTGGGATTCCCCAACTAATAAATCCCCACATGAATCCCCTATCAATCCCCCTATGCCTGAGTGCTCAACCATATGAATAACCTTTTCATACCTATCAATCTCATCTTTCAAGGTCCTTGAATCCATTCTGTCAAAACCTTTTAATGTAATCGCAACTACAAAACCATCACCCTTCCCTTCCATGCCCAAACCACCAAAATTTCCTTCAACCCCATCAATATTAGATCCCTCATCCATAAATGGTATTCGATCACAATGGATCTTTTGGAAATCCACCTTAGGAATATCCCTATCAGGATTTCCATGCGTACCCACTTTACCTGATAGCACAATTGTGTATTCAATTTTATCAAACCTAATGGGCTCATCACAAGTGGTCCCTGAGACTCATTTTTCAATCCCTTTTAAAGAGGTCACGTATGTTTGGTAGCCTTCATTCCCTTCCAATTCCAAAACAACAGGGTTTCCCTCAGTCACAACAGGAATTATTCCCTCACCCAGAAAATAATTATGTTCACAAGACTGCGATTGGGAGTCCCCACCTAATAATACCTTACTGAAATCACCTTGAGATCCCCCAACACCTGATTGAAAACTAAACATTCAAGTTTAAATTGTCTTTCGGGTCCCTTCCCTTGATATTTCACCGCCCCTGAAACTACAAGAAAGTTTGCCTCTCCCACACCTGCCCCAGACACCATACAATAATCCCTTACGGCCTCAAACAGGTAGCTCGTGCCTTCCAAACTCTCTCCCATATCATAACCAATAGGATTTTTCTTTCCCTTATGACAACTCTTTACTCCCAACCCTCCCTTCGAAGGTTCCTCCTCGATCTAGGTATCTAATACTAATCCTGGCTTCTCTTGTAACAATAATAAATTCGAGGAAAATAATTTCTCAGGCAAGGATGAATTTGACTTACCATATATTCCTTCACTATGCATCACTTGAATATCAAACCAATCGCATCGATCTTCCACCTCAAAAATGGTGTCCTTGACTTTCATTCTCGATATTCCAGCCAAAATAATTTTCTTTTGATCCGTAAATTCCATGCATTGATAATGCAGGTCTCCTGTCTTTTTATAGCCCGAGTAGTAAAATGACACTCCAACATAATCCAATCTTTGTTGGATATTTATTCCCTGCCATATAATTTCAATATCCTCTGGAAAGCCTGCAAAATTGTCCATTTCAACCAATAGCTTCCCCATTCGGCGATCAAAACCCCCAAACTGTTTTAAGTCCACTTGTAGAAATTTCCCAATTGCATTCCCGATGAGATTGAAGGCATCTAAACTCCACAAAGCAATGGGGAATCCTGGTAAAAGCACCCACAAATGTCGAATATGACTATTTTTTTTTCTAGATTGAAGCCCAAATGCCACTGAATCAACATCAGACTTCCACTTTCTACCATCCAGACCTACCGAAGCAACCTTTCCATATCTATTGAATTCCTGAATATGAAACAGAACCAACCATTTAATAATATGAAGGTTTCTGGTACATATCCTAGAAACACCTACAAATTGTCTTCAACCGAGGCATGTATTTCCTTTTCCCCCATGGCCCAATAGTTGAATTTTCCCACCAAACCACGCAAGGCCAGAATGCTTCAAGTACTTGCATTTTGATAAATTCACTATGGATTCAAAGGTATATTACTTTATTACTACTTTCGTTTATTAAAGAAAATTATTTCGAATCAAATATCATGTTGGCACTAATTGAGCCGAGTCCATGTGATTCATCCCCGCAATCTCTATATAAAGCTGCAGAGGATCCACATTCAAAAACATTACCCATACTATTACCATGCTCTTAATTCTTTTTAGCTTTTTTACCAGTGATTCCATAGGTATCCAGACCTATGACCCCAACATATCCACCCAATTGTTTCTAACCACACTAACAAAATCTTGATCCTCCAGCCAAACAACATTAAATTTAAATGGGTAGCGGACTATATCTCTCACAAAGTCCAGCTGTAACATTATTGGCATGTGATCTGGGATCTTTTCATTGCAAATCCAGGATCTGTATCTGATTCCTGAGGAGACAAGCTTCTTAGATATCAAAAATTGATCCATCCTTTTTGCAATGTAATATTGGCCTTTCCTTCCATTCGTCCATGTCGGAAGAATTTTTGCAGGCTCAACATCCACTAAACCTTCATTTTGAACCAAATGCCTAAAGAAAAGATGTAAAGGATCCACCCTTGCCTCAGCCCCCCAAAATTCCCTACTAGAAGTAGTAAAGTTAAGGTCACCCCTAAGATTAAATTTTACTCATCAAATATCCCATTCCTTTTTAAGTCCTCCCAGAATACCACTCTGTAAGTATATGGTCCATAACAGTTGATTAAATTCACTTTTAAATTTGTTTCTGTAACTACTCCTTCCAACAAAATCCATGCATGCGTCAAGAATGCATCAAAATTAGCATTATGAGGGTTCCAAGATGAGATCAGTCCCCCTGAGAGACCAATAGAATTAAATCTGCAAAAATACCAATTAGGGAGAAGTTTGGAAAAGACTTCCCTTGCTTTTTCCACACCTACCAATGTTTCTTGTATGAAAAGAACATTTGGTTTATTTTTCTCTAAAAACCTATAGAGGGACAATGACTTTAAGGAGCACCCCACTCCTCTCACATTCATAGATGCCACGGTCATCTTTTCACCCTAGTGAGGGATTTCTGAGCTCTAAGTGCCCTAGGCCTAGTTACAACCTCATGAATAGGCATAACTAAGAGATCCTTCTCTTTTCCCATTTTCCTTGCACTCCTATTTTTATGGTTCGTTCATGATGATGTGCGTTATGGTTCGAATGAAGGACAGAAAGGTTCGCAGGCTAGCTGGAGTCATCACCACAGAGCACTTGAGAGCATAATGATAAACCTGGATCGACTACTCTTCACCATTCACACTTCGTGACACTACGTGTCACGAAGATGTGATATACGTTTTAACTGATTCCACGATTATTCTTGGATCAGGGATCCGTTTGTTTTAGGCATCTTTGTTATTCGACTGTTATGAACAATGAAGCTTCTATTAAAACCCGGGATCACTACTGAGAACGGGTTACTATGACTGTTACTACTACCGCTGTTGCTATTACTGTTGTCGTTTGATTATGCTATGAACTTATGTCTTGAATACAAACTGTTGTTGATATATTTTGACTGTCATATGATCTGAATACCGTTTTGATGAGTTAATGAAGCGTGGAGTTATATTGTATTTACATCGTATGATCTAGTCGGCTCTGGTCGTTTTCCACAGTGTTTGTGCCGTTTGGTTGGGCCCGCCAAACTGGTGCAAGTCGCTGCGTTTATTTTATCATAGATTTAGTGTGTGTTGTCATAGCTTTAGTTTGTTTCAATATAGTATAGCTCGCATCTGAAGTAACTTAGCATTCACAAATTTAGCTTTGGTTTATCATAGTTTTAGTTCATCGCAGTGTGTTAATGATTGCTTACACGATAGTTTAAAAGTTTCAGAATCGTGTTTATTCATTCCTCAACAGACTCAATCTCCAGACTGTTATCCTTTTATGTTGGTGAATGTTAAACGCAGTACTGATGCCTGTAGGGTTAGCATTTGCATATGATTGTTCGGCTTTTCACTCTCACTTCGAATATAACTTAGAATTAGTATGCACTTTGTTTTGTTAGACAATAGTTGTTTTGCGTGCTTAGAACAGTTAGGTTACAGTTAGAACAAAAGGAGCTCCTGGTACCAGTG
>ML781184.1:890736-905787 GCA_009831015.1 Picea engelmannii | reverse complement strand
CCGAGCTCTTCCCCAGTCGCCGATAATATAATCGATGTAGAGGAGCTAGTTGAGCCAATTGATCAGCCCAGGAGGAACCCAAAGAGAAAATGCAAAAGCCTACTGTCGGGGATGGACAACTCGGTCCCCAGCTACCCCACGCAGGAAAGGATGGAAAGAACAGATGGTCACGAGGAGGCCCCGGAGCCATCCGAGATGATGTGGACGTTGTCTCAGCTCATTCGGAAAAATCGTAGGACCAATCAGCAGGCCACCACACCTAAGAAAGTTGTACAAGATGAATCCGTTCAAGAACCAGCCGGTACTCCCGTTCAGATACCTAAAGAGCTCACCCCTGAACCCCATCCAGTTGATACTTCTACACTCAGCCACGTTCATCCAGACTCAATTGACAACCAGGAACTCAGCCCCGGTCGTAACTTTGATCCAACTGATACTTACGAGCACACCCCATATCAGTTTACTCCAGGATGTAGTTCAAACTATAACTCCGATAAATTCCACACCCCTGGTCAAAGCCCCGAAGAGCTCACGCATGCATCTAGCCCCTCATTGCAGCCAGGCCAAGACCAGACAATTGAAACTCACTGCCAAATCTCCTCCAGCCGAACCTTGAAGCCAATGGTGACGAAGCTAGAAAGCAGGAATAGTAGACTGAAGGAGAAATTACATGAGTATCGTGTACTGGACAGACATGTTAAAACCAAAAACGAACTCCTGAAGTTCAGGGTGACCCACCTTTTGTCAAAAATCGAAAGACAAAAACAGAGGAAGAAAGATATTGTCAAAAGAAACAGGCAGCTTCGGAGGATTGCTAAGAAACATGTTATAATCAACAGGGTCCTTAAGAAAGAAATGAGAAATATGAAGAAGCAAGAAAGACTACAGATGCTGGTTGCAGCTGCTGCAACCCTGTGATGGCTACCAAGTTTTTGATTTTTGTTGCCTGAGGACAGGCAAGGACTTCAGTGTGGGGGTATGTTGGTCCCCGGTTTTGACCATGTTCTTTGCCTATACTATATACCACAGACCTCCAACTATATTCCAGTACCACCCTTTTTGACCTCATTTTGACATAATCAACATCCTTTTCCCATTCAAAGGGGTCACCTAAGGTATCTTTGAAATTCAACGTATTATTATGCATTTTAATGCTTTAATTTGATAATGGAACTGATATCGCTTGGGTTAGGTACCATTGCTATTCTTGGAACAGGATGGCGGTACCAGGTACCAACCCGCACCCGTAGAGGTACCAGGGGAGCCGTTCGAGAGTTGTGCATGATGATGTGCGTTATGGTTCGAATGAAGGACAGAAAGGTTCGCAGGCTAGCTGGAGTCATCACCACAGAGCACTTGAGAGCATAATGATAAACCTGGATCGACTACTCTTCACCATTCACACTTCGTGACACTACGTGTCACGAAGATGTGATATACGTTTTAACTGATTCCACGATTATTCTCGGATCAGGGATCCGTTTGTTTTAGGAATCTTTGTTATTCGACTGTTATGAACAATGAATCTTCTATTAAAACCCGGGATCAGTGCTGAGAACGGGTTACTATGACTGTTACTACTACCGCTATTGCTATTACTGTTGCCGTTTGATTATGCTATGAACATATGTCTTGAATACAAACTGTTGTTGATATATTTTGACTGTCATATGATCTGAATACTGTTTTGATGAGTTAATGAAGCGTGGATTTATATTGTATTTACATCGTATGATCTAGTCGGCTCTGGTCGTTTTCCATAGCGTTTGTTCCGTTTGGTTGGGCCCGCCAAACTGGTGCAAGTCGCTGCGTTTATTTTGTCATAGATTTAGTGTGTGTTGTCGTAGCTTTAGTTTGTTTCAATATAGTATAGCTCGCATCCGAAGTAACTTAGCGTTCACAGATTTAGCTTTGGTTTATCATAGTTTTAGTTCATCGCAGTGTGTTAATGCTTGCTTACACGACAGTTTAAAAGTTTCAGAATCGTGTTTATTCGTTCCTCAACAGACTCAATCTCCAGACTGTTATCCTTTTATGTTGGTGAATGTTAAACGTAGTACTGATGCCTATAGGGTTAGCATATGCATATGATTGTTCGGCTTTTCACTCTCACTTTGAATATAACTTAGAATTAGTATGCACTTTGTTTTGTTAGACAATATTTGTTTTGCGTGCTTAGAACAGTTAGGTTACAGTTAGAACAAAAGGAGCTCCTGGTACCAGTGAGTAGCATAATACTCTGTTTTCCTGTAGATAGCATTAGATTTGTTTTGAATGCTTAGAATGAATGTAGTTTCGACAATACCCTATGTGTTATGACCTAAACGAGAATGCTGATGGTAAATGGTTGAACATAGAGGTAGAATGACTCTGTAGAACTACGCTTTTGACTAGAGATAACAGTACCATCATTTGAGCACAAGACTGTTTCTTTTCTGTTTATGACTTCATAGGAAATGCTCAGTTTCAAGTTAGTGGTTAGAATTCAATTTCTCAGAATAGGTGTGTGTTTTATTCTTAGGATAGCATTCAAATAAAGACTATATGCTTGCCTGCACATACTATGTATCAGCTCAAAGTTTACCAACCCTGGTTTGACAATTTAGTGATTCAGGACACTTAAAAGCTTCAATTTAGCAGCCTGACAAGTGGTCCCTGAGACCCGTTTGTCAATCCCTTTTAAAGAGGTCGTGTAAGTTTGGCAGCCTCCCTTCCCTTCCAATACCAAAACAGTAGGGTTTCCCTAAGTCACAACAGGAATTACTCCCTCACCCAAAAAATAATTCCATTCGCAAGACTGCGATAAGGAGTCCCCACCTAATACTACCATACTGAAATCAACTTGAGATCCCCCAGCACCCAATTGCAAAACTAAACAGTCAATTTTAAAATTTCTTTCGAGTTCCCTCCCTTGATCTTTCATCACCCCTAAAACTACAAGCAAGTTCACCTCTCCCACACCCACCCCATATACCATACAATAATCCCTTATGGCCTCAGACAGGCAGCCCGTGCCCTCCAAACTCTCTCCAAGATCATAACCAATAGGACTTCTCTTTCCCTTATGACAACTCTTTACTCCCAACCCTCCTTTCGAAGGTGCCTCCTCGATCTGGGTATCTAATACTACTCCTGACTTCTCTTGTAACAATAATGAATTGGAGGAAAATAATTGCTCAGCCATGCATGAGTTTGAATTACCACATTTTCCTTCACTATGCATCACTTGATTATTAGACCAGTCATGTCGATCTTCTAGCTCAAAAATATTGTCCTTGATTTTCATTCTCGATATTTCAGCCACAATAATTTTCTTTTGATCCACAACTTCCATGCATTGATAACGCAAATGTCCTGTCTTTTTACAACTCGAGCAGCGAAACGACACTCCTACATAATCCAATCTCTGTTGGATATTTATTCCCTGCCATATAATTTCAATCTCCTCTAGCAGGCCTACGAAAGTGTCCAATTCAACCAACAGCTTTCCCATTCGGTGATCAAAACCCCCAAACTATTTTAAGTCCACCTGTGGAAATTTCCCAATTGCATTCCTAATGAGCTTGAAGGCATCTAAACTCCACAAATATAGGGGGCATCTTGGTAAAAGCACCCATGAATGTCGAAATATGACTATTTATTTTTCTGGATTGAAGCCCAAATTCTACTGAATCAGCATTAGACTTCAATTTTTTACCAGCCAGACCTGCTGGAGCACCCTTTCCATATCTACCGAATTCCTGAATATGAAACAGAACCAACCATTTAATAATATGAAGGTTTATGGTACATATCCAAGAAACACCTACAAATTATCTTCAACCCAAGCATGTATTTCCTTTGCCCCCATGGCCCAATAGTTGAATTTTCCCACCAAACCACGCAAGGCCATAATTCTCACAGCATCCATCCCGATATATTTACCTAGAGTTAATGAAGGCTTCAATGTTCACGGTTTCCACACCATGAATGTTGTGTCTAGCTTATTTCTCTCTCATCTGCTGTACCCATCAGACTGGCCCACACCTGAGTTTACTTATGCACTTGATGGTGTCACAGTTCTGCTTCCCCCTTCCATATGTACTGTTCCCCCACCACCTCCCTTAACTCTCTATGATAATATAGAGTTCCCACTACCTGTATGCATAGCAACAGTCTGACCCCTGTCTAGAGAAGTTGAGGGTCGAAAATTCACCAAATCGGACCTATACTGGCCGCATATTTTTTCACAATCATTTATCCCCCCTAAAAGATTCACCACTACTCCCCTTGCAACCACACCTCCGCTCACCCCCGATGCTTGACGAGGATGCCCAAAACCCCCTCTAAAGCATTGTGCATCACGGTCTCTCGACACCCCCCCAGACGAACCAGGGTAGCTAATTTTTCCCTCAACCTGTTTACACTCCGACCTAACCCCCTCTACGCAACACGATGAAATGTGTGAATCATTCGCATTCCCGTCCTTGAGATTTCCCCCAAATTTTTATTCCCAAGATAACAATTCATTTATTGAATCAAGAGTGTTATTCCTCGTTGGATCGACAGAATGACCACCATGTGTCCCCACTATTGTACTGTCAGACCACTCAGCCTCCACTACTACTAACTCCTAACCTGGCAGCCTTAAATTATGTTTATACCTTGATAATTCTACCCTATACTCTGCATTGGACTTATACAACCCTTTATGGCTCACCCAGAGCTCCTCTGAAGAGTCCAACAGCTGGACACCAACTTCAGACGTCATTCTAGCCAGTAAAAAGTCAACACCTCCATCTCCCCTTCGATCCTTTACTCTCCTAGACTCAGATCCCCATGATCCCAATCCAGGCCTCAAGCTGCCTACCCCTATGGGGGCCGAGCAACCCTACCCCATCCCAAACCCTAACCGAGCAACCTTATTCTCAACCACTTTACCATCACGTGAACCTCTAAATGATTAATACTTATTGCTACTTTGTCTCTTGCATGGAATAACTTACAGAGAAGATACTCAATGATTAATACTTAATGTTAAATTATTACATGGAATAACTTGAGATGAATATATTTCATGGTCCTTCACTGCCTAGTATACATAAACAAAAATTCTTTGAATATTTGGCATTTTGATGAAGTTACTATGTATTCGAAGGTATATTACTTTATTACTTCCATTTATTAAAGTAAATTATCTCGAATCAAATATCATTTTGGCACTGATTGAACTGAGTCCATGTCATCCATCCCCGTAATCTCTATATAAAGTTGCCGAGGATCCACATTCAAAAGAATGTCCACAGTGATTTCTATGAAATAAGTGTGTTGAGATACAGAGAGATTATTCTCTGCTACCAAACCACTACAATGAGAACCAAAAAGTCTGGTGCGAAGACATGCGGTTCCAATGGATTTGCGGGGAAGTCGGGCAGGGGTTCGAAGGGTAGCCTCAGGAAGTCGGTGCCGAAGTCGAGTTCTCGATTGATGTCGGGTGGGAATTTGAGTGTAAAGAGTTCATTGGGTAAAGGAAATCTGAGCGGCGTCAAATTGCAGGACGCTACGACTGATATCAAGACAGGAAAGATGGATTCCTCATCTAATGTCCCGCTTTCTATGCAGAAAGGGTAGAAGGGGGGGTGCAGCCAAGGGCAAAGGGGGGATGTAATTAAGGAGATTGTGAGTGACCCCAGCATTTTTCCAAGGTCCAGAGGATCCGGTCGGTGACGTACCGAGACCGACTCTTCGATGAGCAGACAGGTCTAGGTTTAATATAGTATCTATTGATGTACGTACATGAATCTACAGTTCCTTTGCATGGTTTTATTAGTTGGTAAAGTCTGGTCTTTTGTCTTCCAACTTATGGTGCTGGAAATTTTTGGGTTTGAACATTTTGGGTTGTAACTTGTGAAACTATTAAATATATCAATATGAAGGTGAAGGCATGTCCTTAGTGATGGATTTTTGGTGTGCTATCATCAATCATTTTCCATTTTCCATTTTCTGTATCAATAATGTTTTTATTTTCAATGCGTAGTGTCGTGAGTAGTTTTTTATGTTTTGGCAAAGCCGTTGAATATAGAGTTTCTTTAGCTCACATCTGATTAGAATTTTATGTTTTATCTCGTAATAGAGGTTTGAGGGCTCACGTAACGTAGTTAAGCATTCATATTAAGAATCGGTCAAGCAGTTATGTACATATATTTACAGTTATGTACATATATTTACATATATTTTATGTTTTTACTAAGTTTCATATTTTATTTTTTATATCTATAGTCGTTACTATTGAGGACATGATCGATGCCATGTATAAGGGTCTCACGAAGGTTTTATTGTTTTTTATAGCTCTCTTATGGCTATACATTCCCACTCTACGCTATAACATTGTTATTATAACTCTTAATCATATCATACCTTATATGAGTCCATGTAATTTGACGTACAAGGTTTGTATGGTATTTTCATGTTGAGGTAAGCTCATAATTAAATGGGTTTTATTGCATATCATTTAAATTGGAATACAAAATGAAGGTTCATACTTAAGGGAGTTTATTATGAGGTTTTACTAGATATTAACACGTGTTATAGTATTATTTCTTAATTTAATTCCTTACCAACTTTTCTTTGTTGAGCAGTGTGTCATACGGGATGTTTACCATGCAGTGATTCTATATGCGCCACCTGTGGGGTTACAATATTGATGAGAATTTATCAACAGATTTCCTAAGGACGTATACATGTAGCGTCATTTTGTTCACATGTGTTAGGGTTTCCTTGTCAAATCCTTAAGTCTACCAACCTCTCCCAAACTTGGCTCATTTCACACTTTTCAATTTTGTTTCTCCACTCTGTGTTCATCCTGAGAGGTTTTTTCAAGAAGTTTAATGTTTTACTGGACCTTCCCATATCTTTGAGAGTTATTGAGTTACAAAGTTATAGGTTGGTTTTTCCAAACCCTATTTTCATTCACAGTGAAATTATTTGTGAGAGCCAGGGAATTTATAGCTACGTTGGTTACAATTGGTTGGTCTATGTCGTCCTTAACTGGTAAGAGATCATTAAATATTCTTTACTCGTTTTGGTTTCATGTATAACTCGTAAATTTTATACTTCTAGCTTATTATCTGATTCATTCACGATGTTAGTTCACACTCGTGTGTAAACGTTATTCTGCCAACACTGTTTAAAATGTCTTTGTATCATTTTCCTTGGAGAACTTCTTGTTTCTATATATATATCTACTATATAATGTCGTGACTGTAAAATTGTTTTTCGTCGCGGTAAGTTTCTCTTCTGGTTAGTCTATGGTCTGAAGAGGTTTTCCTTGGACCTCAAGGACTTATCGTTCGAACCCAGTAATTATGTGGACTTTGTGGTCCGAGTTTACTATAACGGGATTTATTATAGGGTTTATAATTCCTTTGTTTTACTACTCTCATTTATGGTCTATGATTAAAACCTTTCAAATCATTTTACTAGTCCTAAACTTAGTTAGGACTTCTGTTAAAATATTTGCATAGGTACGGTGTTTGCATAGAGTATAGTAATGTTATTTTCTTTATATTATGTAAATGTGTCGATATTTACATCTTTGTTGGACTTATACTTGGGTATTTAACTAATGATGGGCCATGTTTATTGTTTCGAGGGGTACCCATCAGCTATCCAACAACCCTCAACATTCAGACGCAGTTCAAAGGAAATGGAAGGAGATACAAAGGTGCTTTGTACACCCATGGTAAGTTCATCTTCATTTTCATATGTAACTTGAATTTTGTTTAATAAATTGAATGCATACCGCATTCTAACTTTTTTCATTACTATTATGTAGGTGTCGAGGAGGTTGGTACCATGGAAACTCAAAAATACCCTTTCTTGGAAAGGTATTCAGGTCCCATTACTTAAATAAATTTCAAGTCCGGTATTACAATACGTGACTACTCTATTTATGCATTTTGTCGGGCTAGTCGACCGAATAATTTTGTATATAATTATTTCTGAAAGACTCGTGGCTTAGGATTGTTGTATACACATTTTACATTTATGTAATTTTATATACCTTGTTTACTTAGTATCAATTCCTTATTGGATATACACAGTCATTACTTGTATCTCTATTAAATTTGATTTACTTAGTATCGATTTTGAACATACACAATCTTTATTTATATCCTGTTTAAACTCGGTTTACTTAGTACTGATTTTGGACATACACAGTCATTACTTGTATCTTATCAATGAGGTTTCTGTGGTGAGGATTTTGATCAATGTTCGTAAAAACCACAGTATTGTGAATGAATTGTCGACATTTCGGATCCAGATCAGAATCCATCTTCAGGACAAGAAGCCTGGATTAAAATTGAAGAGTGGAGCGTAATATAAATACTAAGGGGAAGGAGGAAAGCCTAAGGGTCAGCTAGAGAGAACCCTAATTTAATTAATTTAATTTAATTTAATTCAAAATTTTATTTTGTTTTTAGGTTTTTATTTAATTTTAAATTTTTTTCTCATTTAAATAAAAGGTTTAGTAATTTTAAGGTTTATATTTTTTTAAAATTGTAAATGTTTTAAGAAGGTTTGAGTTATTATTATATTATAAGTTTTGTTTTTATTAAAATATTTTAATTTATCTTTTATTTAGAATAATTTTCATGTTATTTTATAAATGGTTTTTTTTTGTTTAATAATTTAATGATTTAAATTAAATTTTTATTAAGGATTGTATTAATGATTTTGGTTTGTTTAAGTAACTAGGTGTTAGAAGTTTAAAAAAAAAAAAAAAAAAATTGAATTAAAAGTGTTTTTAATTTTAAATTAGGGTTTCTTATAAGGTTGATTACTTAGTTATTATTTTATTTTTATTAAGGGGAGCCAGTTTTCATTTAGTTCTAGGCCATTATCCCTATTGAGGTTGCTTGGATTTCAATTGCTTCCCTAATGTGACGTTTAAATAAGTGATCTTCTTTTGCCAAATTTTTTGCCTCTTCTAGGTGCACATGGTGGTTTGTTTTCAGGGAGTGTTCTACTAAGGCTGAGGTGTGAAAGCATTCATTCTTTATGTTGGCTCCATGCTCCTTAATTATAACTTGAAAGGAGCATCCGGTTTCACCAATGTAGCATTTACCACATGAGCATTCAATTTTGTAAATTCCTTTGCATTTGTGCAGGTCAAGTTTGTCTTTGACGGATCTCAAATTTTGTTTGAGGGTATCATATGGTTTGAAGGAGGTCTTAATTTCTTTTTTTCTAAGCACTCTTGCAATCTTTTCTATTACTCCTTGGATGAAGGGAAGGTAAGCAGTGTTATTAGGAGTTTGGTTGTCTTGGGATTTAGGTGCTATGTTCGTTATTACTTTGGCTTTCTTAATTGCATTTTTAATGTCTTCATTTTTATATCCAATGTTCCTTAAAATATTGGAAAGATGATCATTTTCTTTATCAAAGTGTTCTTTATCAGAGATACTTATGGCCCTTGTGACAAGAGTTTTTAGGAATCCTAGTTTCTGGTTTGGGGTGGTGATGGGAGTTTCTGTGTAGATAGTTCTCTGTGTGGGTAGTCTTCCTATATAATGTATGTCCTAGGCTTCCATCATGTTTCCTATTAATTAGAACGTCTAGAAAGGGGATGCTACCATTTTCTTCAAGTTCCATTGTGAATTTTATGTCATTTGAAATGTTGCTTAGGTGTTGAAAGAATTTATCTAGTTCTTCTTTCCCATGGGGCCAAAGAACATTGGTGTCATCAACAAACCTTTTACATCTTGTTGGTTTTAGCGGATATGAGTCTAGGGATCTATTTTCGAAGTTTTCCATAAATAGATTGGCAAAGATCGAGGATAAAGGAGATCCAATTGCTACTCCACTAGTGTGTTCATAAAATTCCCCTTGGTAACTGAAGAAAATGGAGTGAAGACAAACTTCAGAAAGTTTTGTTGTTTTTGGGTCAGTTACTCCTTTAAAAACCTGGATGGCTTCATCTAGGGGGATTTTTGTGAAAAGGGAGACTACATCAAATCTTATGAGAATATATTCAGGTTTAATTTTTTCTTTTTCAATAATTTTAATGAAATCATTGGAATCTTTTATGAAGGATTTAGTATGTCCTACTAGGGGGGTCAAAATCTTGGCTACATGTTTGGCTAGTTCATAGGTTGGTGAGCCTATGGTGTTCACTATGGGTTTAAGAGGAACATATTTCTTGTGAATTTTTGGTAGGCCATAAATCCTAGGAGTGATATCATTTTGGGGGTTTAGATGTTTTTTGGTTCTTTCATATAACTTGGAATCATTGATGGCTTTCTTAACATGTTTTATAATATTTTTTATGGGATTTTTGGGGAGTTTCCTATAGCTGCCACTTTGGGAAAGGTGTTCAATCATTTTTGTGTTGTAATCATTTTGTTTCAAAAGAACTATCGCGCCACCTTTATCCTCTCTAAGAATAACTAAGTTTTCATTATTTCTGAGGCTTTTTAGAGCTACCCATTCTTCCTTGCTAATGTTGTTTTTTGGCAGTTTCGCCTTTCGAAGAATGAGGGAACAGTCTTGTCTTATCTGGTTTTTGTCCTCGTCCGTTAGGGTTTGGATACTATTTTCAATGCAACAGATGATGTTGTCAATGGGAATGTAGTTTGGGGAAACTATAAAGTTCAAACCTTTCCCTAGGACGTTGAGATCGGCTTCTCCTGGATCGTACGATGACAGATTTATTACTTTCTTGTTAGTGGTTTCTTCATTGGTATCAATAATTTTCATTAATCATTTAATACGCTTGATGCGAGGTCATACATCTGCGTTCTCGGTTTCACTAGTATCTTGTTTGTCAACCTCTTTCAGCCCCGAGCTGAGTTTGGAATCCAAGGGGATGCCTACGTGGCCTCTTGCGTAATTATGAGTACTAGCTTGCTGTGTAATATTAGAAAATCATTATGCCAATTCAATTCAGTGTGTAGTGTTCTTAAGATATTAGTTTTCATCCTAGGAATGCATCTCATTCCCTTGTCATCAATTATGTTTATTTTTCCTAGGACTTGTGACACTTTTCTTGAGCCTCCTTCTCACTGACCACTTGTCAGATTCAATTCTACACATGTCCAAAAATTCTCCTATAGATCTAGAATGTGTCCTTTTTGAAGTTGATTTAACTCCACAGCTTGTATCATTCTACTGCCACTTGGCCAACCCATTTGGATTTCTAACTCCCTCTTTAACAGTTGCTTCAATGTGTGCCCCTTTTTCCACATGTGTTTATTTTCATAAAATAATAAGGTTTTACAATTCATAAAATAAAAATAATAATAGTAATAATACTCAAAAGTTCAAGTCTTGGGGTATCACACATATGTTCATGAGCCTGCACATATGTCCCAAGCACTTGCAAGACTATGATCTATGCTCCAAGGGGAATATATGTTTCTTTGTAGAAAATATATGTTGAACATTGAAACTTAATGTAATTAAATTCACAGATAATGAATAGTCTTTGTCAAAATATAATTCATATAATAAATAAAAATAACATTTTTGTTTATGAAAAGAGGGAATTTTAAGAATAAAGTAAAAACAACTAGCATAAAACTTTGTAAAGATAAGCATAAAAGCTAATTGTTCAATGTGGAGTCAAACTTAGTAAATAAGAAAGCTAATTGTTCAATGTGGAGTAAAACTTTGTAAATAAGTGAAATGTTCAATGAGGGAATTATCATATGACTGAAGTAATGTAAAGTGTTTAATGTAAAAACATTTAGCATAAAACTTTGTAAAAATAAGCAAAAATTTAAAGTGTTCAATGTGGAGTAAAACTTAATAAATAAGTGAAGTGTTCAATGGAGAGGTTAGCATATGTTCTAACCAATGTAAATAAGTGAAGTGTTCAATGGAAGGTTAGCATATTCCAAAAGCAATGTAAAATGTTTGGAGTTTAGGATGCACAAGAACCAATGCAAAGTATTTACACACATATAGCTTTCACACCTCTACACATGTATATCCTCGAAGAGCTATACTATGGATACATGTATATCCTCGTAGAGCTATACTACGGACATATAGTCTGCACCTATACTACAAACATATAGTTCACATACTATAAACATATAGTACGCACACATATAGTTATGCACATCTGCACATGTATATCCCCACAAAGTGAACACTTAGTAAATAAAATACATCTCTAGTACATAAATACAGTGCGCACACATATAGTTTCCTCACTTATGCACATGTATATACATAAAAAATGATGTAGTTATTTATTACCACTGGTACCTTTGGTTTTGTTGATTTCATTGTCTGTTCAAATTCAAATTACAAAGTATATTTATTTATCACATTTTCTTATGTGTGTTGAGGATGTGACAACTTTGTCAATCCATTTTATTATTAGATATGGTCATTCATAAATATGATCATTCATTTCATTGGTAGATCCCTCTTGTGTGAATAGAGAGCAAATATTTTTAAAAAAATCTTGTCCTAAATATTTTGACATCAACAATACTAAATGTTTCCACTTGTTTTTTCTTTATTTTTATCATTTTACTATGGCATAAACAATAATACTATTTATCTTTATTGTGTGTATTGTTTAATTATTATTTTTTGACAAAAAATATTTATTATGTGTACATTTAATTATATTAAGTTTCATTATTAAGCATATATTTCTCAACTAACTCGGTAAACTAACTCGGTAAAAATTATTGATACATTTTTAATTGAATTTCCACTTAAATCCTTAAATTATTGATAAATTATTAAGCAATGATAGTACTGGTGAAAATTGAAATGGAAAATCCAATTTGCTCAATTTTTTTACCATCTCTATTAAATCAAGTCACCAATGATCGGTTCTCCTTGGAAAATCCAATTTTCTCAAGGACTTTTGATCGTTTCCATTAAATCGGGCAACCAAAAGTCGCCCCCCTAAGAAAATCCAATTTTCTCAAATAGGTTTGACCGTTTCCAAATCTATATATGACCCCAAAAAAATTAATTATTGAAATTTTAATTAAATTAAGTAAAATTTATTTTAAAATATATTCAACATTTATGAAATTTATCAACTTTACAAGATAGAGATAGAGCAAAGATAGATTTATTTAAAATTGTGCAAAATTTTAAAGTTTTATCAAAATTGATATAGGAATTAAAATTAATATAAACAAATCTTAATATAATATAGATTTTCTTTTTCCAAGTTACAAATTTTTGGAAGATCTTTTTATTCAGAAGACGGTAGGTAGGGTAAATCCTAGAATCTTTATAACACAAAGAAGGCTCAAATCTATTACAACGATGTACTAGTTATGAACTCAACATACCACTTACCTAAATTAAATCCCAAATTAGAAATACATGATAGACTTAACCGTGTAAAATTTCAAAATTCTATCTACATTAATGACAACATATTTACCAATTATCAACCTGTCTAATTTAAATGTTTTAAGTAAAGAGAAATTTGTCAATAAACTTTAAACATTCTACCATTTAGATTGTTTTGGACAATCATCCCAAACTTTAATTATAAAAGATTTTTTTTTTGCATAACATATTATTGGTAAAAAGTAAAATTATATTAGAGAGGGATGTTGTCTCACGAAATGATTAATAATTTTGAAATTCACGAAATGATTAATAATTTTGGAATTTCAGAATGTGCTGTCTCACGAAATGATTAATACTCATGGAATAACTTTACATAATTTTACATAGAAGATACTCCATGATTAATACTTCATATTACATTATTACATGGAATAACTTGAGATGAAGATATTCCATGATCCTTCACTGCCTAGTATACATAAACAAAAATGCTTTGAATATTTGGCATTTTGATGAAGTCACTATGTATTCGAAGGTATATTACTTTATTACTTTCGTTTATTAAAGCAAATTATTTCGAATCGAATAAATTGAGCCGAGTCCATGTGATCCATCTCCGCAATCTGTATATAAAGCCGCCGAGGATCCACATTGAAAACCATGTCCACAGCGATTTCTACGAAATAAGTGTGTTGAGATACAGAGAGATTATTCTCTGCTACCAAACCACTACAATGAGCACCAAAAAGTCTGGTGCGAAGACCGCCGGTTCCAATGGATCCGCGGGGAAGTCGGGCGGCGCTTCGAAGGGTAGCCTCGGGAAGTCGTTGCCGAAGCCGAGTTCTCAAGTGATGTCGGCCGGCAAGCCGAGTGTAAAGGGTTCGTTGGGTAAAGGAAATCTGAGCGGCGTCAAATTGCAGGATGCTTCGGCCGATATGAAGGCAGGAAAGCTGGATTCCTCGTCTAATGTCCCGCTTTCTGTGCAGAAAGGGCAGAAGGCGGGGTGCAGCCAAGGGCAGAAGGGGGGATGCAATTAAGGAGATTCTGAGTGACCCCAGTTTTTTTCCCAGGCTCAGGGGTTCCGGTCGGTGACGTACCGGGACCGGCTCTTCGATGAGCAGACAGGTCTAGGTTTAATATAGTATCTATTGCTGTAGGTAGATGAATCTACAGTTCCTTTGCATGGTTTTATTAGTTGGTAAAGTCTCGTCTTTTGTCTTCCAACTTATGGTGCTGGAAACTTTTGGGTTGTGAAAATATTAAATATATCAATATGAAGGCCTCTCCTTAGTGGTGGCGTTTTGGTGTGCTATCATCCTTCATTTTCCATTTTCTGTTTAATGTTTTTATTTTCAATGCGTAGTGTCCTGAGTAGTTTTTTATGTTTTGGCAAAGCCCTTCAATATGGAGTTTCTTTAGCTCACATCTGATTTAGAATTTTATCTCGCACTCCTATAGATATTTTGAATTGTGTTTTCTTGGATTCCATCTTCTATATTGTGGTTTTGAATTGAAGAAACTTGGATATATTGTTTTCACTTATTTTCTCTCTGATTTTGTAAGATTGTCTTTCTCATTTTCACCATGCAAGCTATGTGAACTATACGTATACGTAGTTATCATCGCCATATTAGTGGCAGCCATATGAAAGGTAGATCTATTAAGCATCCATATTATTGTGTACCATCAAAAATATAGAAGTTTGGAATATATATATATATATATATATATATATAT
>ML781184.1:879518-890555 GCA_009831015.1 Picea engelmannii | reverse complement strand
ATATATAAACCTGGTTTTAGTTGTTTTTTATAAGTTGTTGTTGTGATTTTTTATTTTTTTAACATGTATTAAAATATATACACCATTTGTCTTTATATCTTTGTTTTTTTAATAAATGCAATGTTTATTGTATATAATAGAGGTAGAATATCACAATTTTTATGTTATATTAATATGTTTTATAATGCTATAATAGTAGAGGTTAAATTGATTTGTGTTTCTAGATGTGTTCCTTTTTAAAATAAATACAAATAAGTAATTATAAAACTGGATGCTTAGAGCACATTTCACACATTTTAGTAAAAGGAAATTTTATTTGCATTAAAATACTCATTTTTCAATATAACGTAATTTCCACAATTTTTTAATTAATAAAGAAATTCAATTATCTTATGGTATTTGGAGAAGTATATATTGGAAAAATACATAGTGCTTGGAAATAGCATATGGAAACAACACTTAGATGAACCATGATATCTTTGGTTAGGAAAAAAAAACCTTAAGTAAGGAACAAAATCTTAATTCGCATAAAGAGAACTTTAACTGTATAGTTGAGGCCCTTAACTAATCCCTAATCCCATGTTTTGAAAGTTGAATTCACCCTAAAAGTTTTGATAACCCTTGCCAAATGAATTTTTTTCTATAATTCTTGAATAGATGTTTATTTTGATAGATTGATTACCCCTTGTATTATATTCTAGATTTCTTCTCCCTTATATTCTTGATGCAAGTTATTGAATGTTTTGAATCAAGAGACATCATGATTTGATTTTGTTATCATTTTGATTTCAATGTTTTGGTTTATTGCATGAGGATGAAAATATAATAATTTTCACATTCGCTACTTCCATTGTATAGTTATTTCATTGCACCATGTGGTTGAAATTGGTCTAATATGTTCATTGCTACTATGGCATGTGACATGTGTTCAATGTTATGTATATATGTGATATCCAAACATCATTGTCTCAATATCAATGTAAGAATGAGATGTCAAATCACACAAATTGAAATCTCGGTGAATATTTGCATTGTGATGTAAATGGAATGGTAACTTTGACAAAAGATTTACAACAATTTGAAGAAAATATATTATGTGAGAGAATTGCATACAAGTATGCGAAAATCAGAATCATTTTATGGTATGTTTAATAATGTAAAATCATACAAGATTATATTCAAAAGAAAACTATTGTTTAACTTTGAAGGACCAATTGTAAACATGGTGGGTGGTGGGAATTGATATATGAAAAGAATGCAGCACGAGAAATCTTGATAAAAACACACGAATACTATTTCTAACTTTGCGAGTGGTTATTAATATTATTTCTTATCATCACAATAGATTAGTGAAGTTTTTAAGCATGATCAATGACTTTGGTATTTGCTTTTTAGTGGCATTTGCTCATTTATTGCTCTTTTTATTTTAGTTAGTGCCTCCATACCTTTGAAGTGTAAAGTAGCGGATTTTGGATTTTTTTTTTTAATGAGGAAGGGAATGTGTTAATAAGATGAATTAAAAAGTATATATCATACGATAATCATATTAGTTTGGTGGATTAATTTGAGTGATTGAATAATATAAATAAAAAAATTATTAGTTTGGTGGATTAATTTGAGTGATTGAATAGTATAAATTAAAAATAAATAAAAAAAATCCGAGTTCAAATCCCCATATTGCTTCCTTTATTATTGTGTAACAAACTTTAAACATATTTTTGCGGTTTTGCTGATTATTCTTTTAATGTTGCTTAATTAAATACAAGAACATCAAAAAAGGTTGGATTGATATTTTTGGAGTTCACAATCGCATTGCAACAAAAGGAATTTCATTTCGATCCCCACAAGTTAAAAAAAATCCATCAGTAAGTTAGTGTCACTTCGCGTTTTATAAAAGACATCTTGCCAAGAATGGAATGTGGCATCTAACGAGACTTTGGAAATATTATTATGTTTGATATGCCTCGTTTCTTAGGAATATGAGATCCGATGAATGAGCTACATGTTGATGAAAAAAATGTAAGTTAATTTTAATGAATTTTGAAACTCCGGTAAGCGGCCTCTTTTTTTTACTAACATCGTGGAGAAGCCTAGGGGACAGTATTATTTCCTATATTGCATTAGTGACCATGGAGATATGAGGAGGTATATGTATTGTATCCTTCGAAAGCTAGTGATCTACTAGAGCCATGCAAATCCCAACAACACTTCACACTCGGTGATATACATAAGGAAGGTCCAATCTACAGTCGAAAAATATGTATTATATAGGCTTATAATATCCAAGAATCCAACAAGATATAAGTGTACAACATTATAGTGATTGTTTTTTTTTAAAGATGGATTTTTATTAATTAAAAGGGTCATAAGATGGATTTTTTTAACAAAAGATGGATTTTAGATCAGTCACATGTTATTGACTTGAGTTCTTTGCCGGTGTCGGATGAGGGTGCTCTTGTGGTAAAGCTAATGTGCATACTGGTCCATCGCATTCGACAGCTACGACGTCGAATAGTCGATCAAGTCAAGGTTTAGTGGGACAATTATAGTCCACACTCAACTACATGGGAGGACACATATGAGATGCGTCAATAGTTTCCTTATTTGTTTGATAGACTGGATATATATATTAATGTCAGATACATTTATTGTTTTCATTATTATACTATGCAAACTTCGGGAGGAAGTTTAAACCAAGAGGGGGTGTATGTAACATCCAGTTCCACTTATCACTTTTATATTAACATATTCTTTGAGGACACTTGCGAGCAAGTAATCCGGTTATGGTACATTATAAATTCTGCTTAATTATTAGTTATATTGTGATGTCATTGTGATTTATATGTTAATTTCTAGATGTATATATTGACAGGTATTATGATGAGATTCTCCTGAGTGTGCAGGATACATGACAGGTTGAGGATGTTGATAGCATCAACAAACTTCCTTGGACTCTGTATTGAGTCAGGGAGTAGACTTGTATTTTGGTTTGAGTATTTGACTTACACACATGAGTTATATGATGAATTGAGTATGGATGTTATGTATATGGATTATTTATAGTGTTATTTTCAGTGGATGTAGGCTTGGTGATGCTTACTAATCTGACTCACATATGGAGTAAAGGGGTTATACACAGAAACCATACATATGAGGGAAATGTGTGGCAGCATCCCTGTCACATCCTACTAGCACTCTCGTCGTGACCTGAACGAATACTTAACGATTACCTTGTTCCGATAGGTCCACTATGTCGTGAGAGAAAAATGAGATACTCTCTCACAAAAAACTCTAAGGGGCACGCAATAATGAGGAATCCTTATTCCTTAGAAAATCGCATAGTCTCTCACAAGGTCAACCAGTGGAGTGTTGACTCAAAGCATCTGACAAACTTCCAAACTAGTCAATGGAAAGTGGCACCCTTGGAGCACGAAAGTGTGTCTTGAATGGCATGCCCCACAAACAAATTGGTGAGTCAATAAAAATATAAAAAGGCCTAGAAAATAAAATAAAAATTCTTAGACGTTGTTAGAAAAGAGCATACAATTAATTAGTAAATTAAACTAGAAAGCTAACAAGAGTCTAAGTCTAATATGTTTGACTAAATAAGATATTTAAACTGGATAAGGGAAGTTAGACTTAATAATATTAGAAAAAGAAAATAAGAATAAAATTTGGGTAGATGCACATGTGTGCATGAAAATAATAAAAAATGAGATTTAAAATAAAAAGAAAATAAAAACATGAGAGAATAGGTGGTCACCATAGAGTTAGTATCTTAAGTCAATCAATCACTAATACTAACTAAAAGAAGACTCATAATCAAACTCACACTGAAATTTAGTTAGGGGAAACAAAATAAATGAGGGATTGGAGAACTAATAGACAATTAGGAGGAAAAATAGGAATAAATTAGGGAATGTAAATCAAAATGTCTATTTATTTAAAATAAAAATAAAATTAACTTGTGCAACCTTGGGAGAGTGTGACATGTGTACTGGGTGAATAATCTTAAAAATTGATTATTTTTACATGAGGACAAGTGTCGTTACAAAATTTCCTATAAATGAAATGTAGAGGAAAAGATAACTTACCCCATTTTTAAATGACTGTTATGGTGCTGAAATTTTATTTAAGTTTACATGTGAGAGTTGGGTTCTCTCTAGATAAACAACCACATAAATCAACAAACTCTTGTATACGGTATTTCGTCTTATTCAATATTTACTTGATGAATAATTTTTTGTATTGACGGAGACAAATAGATCTAATGATATTTATTGAAAGTGTGTATATATATATTTGTTAAGGATATCTAAAAATGTACCATTTTAGCACGTTAAGGTAACACATCTTATATTTAATTGCATAAATTGTTGTATTGGAATATAATTTTCTCAGCCCCGTAATTTATTTCCAGACAATTTACAGAAATTAATAGTATCCCTATGTACAAGTAAATGGAAAAAGTTTATCTTGAACCTACTATTCCATTCTTGTATGGTGGGTTATTTCGATGTTGTAAAATATACATATACAAAAGTATATGTCATAAGTAATAATAAATTAAACGTACTTAAACTAGCACAGTCGCTAACTCGCGGCTGGTGAACGTCGAAAGTGGCGACTTACAGCTGTTAAATGCGGTCATGATTGGCGATCGCTGGTAATGCCAGCAGAGAAACTTGGTCAGCAAACGTTAGCCAGCAGAAACTCTGTGACAATACTTTAATATCTTTCAAGTAGATGTGGCAATAAGTTAGTGAACACAGTAATTTTTAAACACGATTAGGTAAATGTAAAAAAGTAAACATATAAACGGATATCTTTATAACAGCTAGGAAGTTAATGGATGAAATCAGAGCCATTTATTTATTGTGACAACTAAAAATATTCTAGGCATATTTAATCTCGTCCATAGAAAACGTATTAAGAACTAAAAACGTATTAAATGTACCCATTGTCAATAGGTGTACGCCTTTCGACGTAATTATAGTTCAATATCAGATTCTGTTGGATCTCATTCTTCTGGATTACCATATTTTGTTGTTACTCAATAATAAAAAATCGAGAATATATTACTATACAAAGTTTCATGTGTCTTATAGAATTCTGTAGTATTCTTGTTCACATTCTTCCTATACATGTATGTAGCAAGTGCCATAATTCTGAAATCCTTATTATAGCTTACCAAATTTTTTTAACTAAACTTTACCTCAAATACGAAGTAAATTTTGCCTTGATTAAGAGATTTTACAGTAGACCTTACCCTAAATCTGAAAGAAATTCGCAGGACATTCTAGATGAGCACGCATTTCTAATCCTTTGATTAAACGAGCCTTGATCATGTAAAATTTCAGAGCCGGTAATTAGTATCTCATGTTCTGGAATAACAATATTTTCTTCCTTAACATTCGACCTTTATAATTGTTATTGAAGAATGACAAGTACCTCGGTTTTACTTATTAACTCCTGGGTTTTTACAATTATATATATATATATATATATATATATATATATATATATATATTATCATCCTCCTTTTGAACTCCATAGTATAGGTGGTTAACCAAATTACAATATACAATCTGTCTATATTAATTATTCCTCGAGAGTAGGAATAGTATATTATGTCCATAATTATAAGAAATTTCTTAAAACTCCTAGTGTAGATACGGTTGCAAATTCAGATGTTCTTAATTTTTGTAAATGAAGCTGCAAAGTTAGATGTTCCTAATTGTTGGTTTACCCCTTTACATTATGGTGTATCTACTTAATTACTAAGGGAATAGATATAGTATTAAGTTGAAGAAATTTTAAACCTTAAGGCCATTATCTTAAGTATTGAGGAAAGCATCTAGAAATTACAATATATAATTAAGGATTAATAAATTAAAATCCTTTTATGTTAAACAAACAAGTGAAGTTCCATATTTGATCTTACAAGAGTAAGATCATACAATAATTAAGAGATTTAAAAATATTTAATTAAAACAAGGTCTTGGCACTTGCTCAATTTAAGAAAGTAGGCGTAGGGATACATCTTGGATAATTTACCTTAAATCATGAATCACTATTATAATTTTAATTAGTATATTAAGCTTGAAAGGCCAAGATGATTTAATTGAATTTATGTAAGTAATTCCAAAAAAAAGTGATTTAAGATTACGATGTTGTATTGGTAGGGAGATTTGGTAAAAACTTATTGATTATTGAAATGAATGAATAGTTATTTATCTCATTCATTGTGAGTAGACTTAGAATGTAACATTTCATACACCTTTATTATACTTTGGTAAGTCCTCATTCATGGAGGTTAGATATAGAGAATTATTATGAATTGATAGGATAAGAATGATGTTTTTTATAAATTCTATATCATTGATTATTAATGATGTCATTAAGTAAGAATCGTTATTTATCATAGAATTAACAGTTATTGATGTATTAAATTGTTCTTTCTTGTGATATAGAATTGGATATTTTGGGTTACCTCACTGATGAGTTAAATTTGGAAAGTGTAGACTAGTTGATTATTGGGTATAGATATCTTCAAGCTCCTCAAATAGATCGGATGAATCCTGGACTTGAGCGTTGATTATGTGTCTTGGAGGTCCTAATCTTGCAAGGTAGGATTTGGATGGATAGACATTATTATTCATGCTATCTTTCGTGTCATATGATGTTAGTGTTTTCCATATGTCACACTCGTTAGAATGTTATTTGATATTGTAGCTCAACCTCAATGTGAAGTGATGATGATATGAATAGATGGTATACATGTTGATGTTATGTTATATTATTGTCCTTGCTTAAGTAATTGTTGTAATAATGATTTATTTATTTATTTTCATTTATTTTTAATGTGTATACTAATTCATTGTGTTGACTTACTTTTGTGTTGTTTTGGAGGGTTTGTTACAAAGATATATTTGTACGAAATGCAAAAGTGTGTGGGCTTGCATATGTGTATTATGGGCAAAGAAGTTGCAAATAGATTGGACTCTTACAAGTGCTTGAGACATCTATGCAGATTTCACTAGTGTTGAACATACAAATATGCTATGGGAATTTCAAAAGCCCAGGTGAAACGTGGAAAATTTCAAGTGAAAACACATATAATTTGGAGATTTTTGAAATAAATGAAGCTTTCTCGCCATCATAGCTCATGTACATGTTATTGTAGTACAAAATTCTAAATGCAAATCTTGTGTCAAATTTTTCTGTGAACCCAATATCTATTTAGAATTCCTTAGTCAAAATCCTTTTAAATTAGCCATTTTTTAGGTTGCGCAAAGCCCCTTGTTGTGACCATATCCCAGCATTCCAATGACCTAGATATATTCCGCACATCGGCAGTAAGCTATGCTTAACAAAATTCTTTCTACATATATATGTATCTTAAAAATAAGTATATAAAGTGAAATAAATGATTTTATGCATATGCTTAACTTAAAATACATTCTTGAACATATATATATCTTCCCAATATATACATTCCTCGTAAATATTTAAAGCACTTAGTAAATAAAACACATAAAACATGATGTAGTTATTTTTTTAACTTATTGAAATGGGCGTAAATGATAGAAATTATGACTAAAGTTTATAACATGGTATTTGATAATGATGTCTATTAGTTGGTGTAAAAATAATTTTATTTTTTTAACATATTCATATACAAATAATTAATAGATTAATAAATATTTATTAATTTAATAAAAGTTAATTATTAATTTAATACAATTTAATTATAATAATAATAATAATCTATTTTTAAGGTCACGACCAAGCCACACCAAATTGGTGTATGAGACCCCCTTGTTTGTGGGACAAGGGACCCCCCTCCGCCCAATGATTTGACTGGTAAAGTCTATAGAGGTATACATACCCTACCCCCCTCCGGATTTGAACTTGTGACCTCTTAAGAGGAAACATATGTTATTAACCATTAGGCCCACTCAAATCTAATTATACATCTTCAGCTCAAAAAACACTTAGTAAATAAATTACACTCATTCGGGACTGACACATCAAAAAATTGAGACTTGTACATCCACTTGTTCTACATCAATACATGTATTTGTTCTGCATCTATACATGCACCCATTCCAACCATCTACTACAAATGCATAATTAAATTACTTATTAAATTCTAGTACATACACCCATACATGCACTCATTCCAACCATCTATTACAGCTACATAATTAAAGTTCTTATTAAATTTTTGTCGCCAACCTGACAATAGGATCTTGTTCTGAAGGACCATTCAAAAGACAGAGGGCAAAATTGACATTACGCAACAAAGTTAAAACATGTAAAAAAGAAAAAAAAATGGTCAACGCACTTTTCATTTGCAATCGTTGCATGCCCATCTTTCTCGCAACGCACCTAATTTGCATGATAAGGGAGTGATTTTTTGTAGGTTGATTTGCTTGGATTTTCCACGAAATAGAGGCTATTCAGGAGCAAAAACAAGTGAATGCCAACCTTTATTATTTCCTAGTTAACCATTTCTATTTATCATTCCTTGTATTTAATATGTAATTCAGGCATGGGAAGGAAATTTTAGCAAATAGGCATGTTTCGTTTTGGAATAAAACAATTCGACTTCTATAATCTGTTGTCCATATATTTCAAGTATAGAAAATTCCATCGAAAAAAAACAAAATTATAACAGATAAGAAAAGAAACCACCAGTTTTGTGTGCATAACATTTGTACCACACCTTCCAGCAACAATATTACTTCAAGGACAATTTGAAGAACGTCCATAGGAAAACTCTCTTGCTAAATTTTGACAATATGACATGGACATCTACTTTGTCCAAATTGTTAAACGAATGCATGGCTAGTCGAGCACCATGTATATAGCTAATGCAAATCACTGTATAAATCATCAATAATGACTACATTGAAAATGCTTTTTGATAATGAAGTTTATGAAACACAATCCATTTCCAGAAAAATTTCATATAACATTTGCAAAATAATCATAGTTAGAAGGAAAGGGTGTCTCTCGTATTGGAGATATTACACACACCTAGGATTTTCCTTTCATTTTGTTTTCCTAATTTTATTTGTCTATGTTGAGGGTCCCTTAATCTGAGATATTCTCCCCTCATTGAGGATATTCTCCCCTAGACAAGGGTGCCACATACCCTCCATTCAATTCTAAGTTACCATTCAATTATACTAGTTGAGTGAAGTGTTGCATGTCAACCTTGGATTTATCACCCTCTATTTCATGGTAACATTGGGATCATCACCAGTAATGTGCACTTGCATTGGGATAATCACCAGTAAGTCACATTCCACATGTGTGAGTGATCTCCACCTAATTTCACTCCGGTTTGACCAGTTAACTAACAACTACATGGCTAGTTAACTAGGAGTAGGTGTAAGTTGACTATAGTAACTGGCAGTGTGTGTCACATATCTCTAAAACACTCATAATGAGAATTATTTTGGCTATTATAGCGAGTTAGTTGTGTCATACAAAATCTATCACTTGTATTGCATCATTCTCTTAATCAGATAATAGAAATTGTTTCTTTATTTTATCCATTATCGTTTGCTATCTTCATCCACCATTGCAATTTATGTATGCTTCATTGTTATCTAGATATTTTGTGCAAGTATCTTGGAAACTTTACATCGCCCGGTCTAGGGATTCTGAACTTTTTCATTTCCAATCTTTTGGCAGCATGGATTCTGAGAAGCAACTTATTTTACATGATAACCAAGTCATTTATGGCATGTAGATTTGGTCGTATCTGTGAAAAAATGGAGGTTGTTAAGAAATTGTGTGAAGTAAAGGTCATGGATTTCTATGAGTTTTCCAATTCCTTAGATTAATAATTTTGCGTACCAGTAACTAATTCAAGTGTGAAAAGGGCATGCTAGTAAATATTCCATATTCACTTAGCCTTTAAAGAAATTTTACCTACAAAATGCACTATTCATAATGTTCACGTAGATAAAAGTGCATTTAAAAAAACACATGTATATCATATACAATCTACAGAATGTTGATGGACAAACTTGGTTACTAAACTTAAAGAATATGACATGGACATTAACTTCATAGAAACTAGCAAGTAACAAACAATGTAAATTGATGATTGTTATTGAAGTTGTAGACATCCTCCATGCACACCATTTACTAACTCAATATGTAACCACATTGCAAAAAACTCATCATCAAGGGCCTCTTTATTTAGCGATTTTTCACCTTGCATCGATACTTTTGATATTATCTTATCTCTGCATATAGCACATGCATATATTCTACAATCAACATCCTATGCACATCCAATACTTTTGCATCATCAGTTCTAACAACCCATGTAATTTTCACTAAAACCAAATATTTTATGAGAAGGTGATTTGCTCACACTTACAAAGGAAACATGGCGATCATGAATGATGAAAAGTAAATGTATTGTTTTTCTATGATCTACTTAATGGTTTCTAATTATGACTACACGCATTCCAAAAATAGTTCATATGTGTGCAAAGGACATCCTAGTAAATATGCGTCATGCAGTTAGCTTTAAAGAAAAATGGGCATCGGTAACCTATCATTTCTAACCTTCACCTATGTCAAGTCGATTTAAGAAAACGTTTTATGGAAAATAGAAGAAGAACCTATCCCTTTTGCGGTGATATTGTCAATTCACTAACTAGGGAGAACAATAATTTCCACTAGTCTATGTACTACAAGTTGTTCTTGAACAAGAGTGTGGAAGAAAAGTAAACAAACAAACTCCGGACCACAGGGTTTGTCAATGTTGGTTGTGTACCTGATGTTTTCGAATGCAAGGAACTCGTATTCTGGTGTGCTGAAAGGTTTGATTCCAGCACAAGAATAATTAATTTCACAATAACAGGAAATAACCCATTCCTTCTTACTCCCAAGGTATTCAACAAAATGCTTCATCTTCCTACTACAAATAAACCTCTGAAGCTTGTGGAAGAATACACATTCCTAGCATCTCAAGAAGGAAGTGCCAATATTTTGAGAGAGTTTCTT
>ML781184.1:851874-863415 GCA_009831015.1 Picea engelmannii | reverse complement strand
AGCTCATGTGGGAAGCTTGAAGCTGTAAAGTCGATATACATTTTAGAGTAAACTAGACTAAATAATATGGTAGTTTTTATACCATGTTGAAACATGAAAACAAGATGTAATTATCTTCTTCACTCATGTAAAGTTGCATTTTTTGAATATCTACATTTATCATGTATAGTAGATATAATAAATTCTCAAGAAACTTTCAATCCACACTCTAGATGATAATGGATATAAGTTGAAGAGAATTATATCCTTTATTTACAATTGCATGGGTGTCCCAAGCATATCAATAAAACATGCAAGAATGATTATATTTTCAAGGCATTAGTGCAAGAATGAGAGGTGGATCCCCTTAAGATTTTCTTTTAAGGGTTAGGAGTGGCTATCCCCTTAAGGTTTACTTATCTAGGGTTTGGTCTATGGGTTAGAAGTGGATACCCCCTAGGCTCAAGACCTAGTTCAATTAATATTCTTTGCTGAAACTCCGCTACATTCGCTGCCATTTGCTGAAACTCTGCTACATCCGCCGCTAGAACCGTTGGAACTCCGCTAATATTCTTGGTGTCTCCATACTAAATTATGCTAAAGGAAAACGCTGAATCACTGTCAAATCACTGTCAAGTTAATTAAAACTCTCAATTTCTATCACGTGGTAAATAGAAGAACATTGGCAACCGCCATCTCTCACGCATGGCACTATTTGTCACGCGAGTCTCTCCATGGAAATGATGGCTTGCCAATGAGAGAAATAGGGGAGCGACAAACACATCAGCACAATCTGCCTAGTAAGTAATCCAGGTAAGTCATCCTCGTTTACATGTTAAGTTGTGAATGGATGTGATGAAGGAATAATTTTACCTCTACGTTCGATTTCTCCTGGATTTGGAAACGGATACTATGCTATTCCTTTTTGTGAAAAACTGAGACTATGGACATTGGTATCAACGTCATGGGGGGATTGGTAGTGCGTCATGAACCAAAAAATTTGAATGCTATACGCCAAGACCCAGAAGTGTATCGCATTTTTTAAAATGCAGGATGGATTGTTTTCTTTGAGCAACTATAGGGGTTCAATGAAAATGATTCACTAGATTTTTCCAGGAATTTGGATGGTGAACAGTCTATGGTCCAAGGAATGAGAATACTTGTAATGGAGGAAATTATTGCAGAAGTTACCCATCTGCCCAGAACTGGAGAACGGTGGTTCGTTCGTAAGACTCCACTTCCCACTGCTAAACCTGACTTTTTGAGGGAAGGAGAGGTTGTGCGGCCACGAGGAAAAGGAATGACATTGGAGTCTCTACCACATCCGTGGGAGAAAGTCGCTGAGTTTGTAAAAAGATACATTACTTGTGCGGGCAGATATAAGGTTGTTTTCAATTCAAATTTTATTCTGTTATCTCAACTGTGCCATCAAAATCTTATTAATATGTTGTATTATCTGTTAAAATCCCTGCATAATATGGCACATTATGTTAGGACCTCTAGAGTACCATTAACTCGTTTAACGCATCATGGAATGATCAATTTGTTAATAAAACAGGTAGAGGGGTTACCTAATGAACTGCAACCAGAGGATCATGTTGAGTTGGGAAATCTACCTAGGGGCGTTCTTGAGGAAAATGATGAACAAGTAGAAATACCCCAAGATGATCAGTCTGAATCAACTGAAGAAACAGGGGATGGGTTTATAGTCAGAAGCCCGAAGCCAATGGAAGAAGATAAGGGAAGTCTTGGATTATTACAAGAGTATGATAGTTTAGATGAGGCTACAAAAATGAAGACTGTCGAAGACGATAATGGAGAAAAAGAAGAAGAATCATCCGCTCTACGTGATGATTCTTCCAAGAATTTACCACACAAAGAAACAATTCAAATTCCTGAGAACCCTTGCACAGATGACTTACAATCATATATTGTAATAGAAGAAGAACATGCACCCTTAGCACAGAGAAAAAGGAAGTCTGTTGCTTTTGTTTCTACCTTTCCCAGAAGAAGAACTAGAGGAGCAGTAGCAGTAGAAGCAGCTCAACTCAAAACCATAAACATATAAATTCCAGTTCTTCACCCACTCTCACCACTGTGTCCTAACTCAGATATTGTGACTGTAACACAAGAACCAGTCAACAGCCCAACAAAAGAAAATGATGTTGTAACTGTCACACAAGAACCAGTTAACAGCATAGGAATGGAAGAAAATGATGTGAATGTGGGACATAATCCAACTTCTACTGATACACAAGAACCTACTGTTGAAAATGAGGAAGAAGGACAGATGAAGAAACAAGAAGATGGAAGTCAAATTGCTACATTGGTTGCAGAAAATGAAATGTTGCGAGACGAAATTAGACATCTTCAATTAGAACTGGAAGCAGTCAAAAGGGATAATATGGAATCCTGCACCTTATGGGTTTTATCTAGGGCTACTGAAGTAGTAGGGAATTCCAAAGATGAAACAGAATTTGGAGATGAGGAGTATATGTGCAAGGAATGTGGAGACTTATATACAAAAGTTGGTTATCAAGTAATTCGGGTACCAAGAGACACTATAACAAAAGAACTAGTGAACAACATTATGCAATCTAAAAGTGTTGCTACTGCAACACAAGAACCTCCATTAAGAACAATGAATCAAGAAACACAGACTGAAAATCCTTCAGAGTTTCTTGATGCAATTACACAAACCGATGCTCCTTGTGAACTAGTTGATGAAGCTATTCAGACAGAACCTTAGTTAATGGTGGCAAAAGCTGCAAAATGGAAACAACAAGCTCTTTTGGTAAAGGCTGGTATGATTCCATTAAAAACACATGAGAGAACTATCCATCAGTTAAGAGAGAAATGGGCTCAAGAATTAACAACTTGGAATCAGAAATGGGAAGATTTGCAGATTGACTTGAAAGAGTTGAAGAATTTAAAACAGAGTGTGGCAGAGCTGTAGAAAAACATACAAACAATGTATAACTTGGTGGAGCAGGTACTAATCTGCAGAAGTCCCTCTCCCTCTTACTCTGTCTTTCTTTATGAGAAGATGACTCTTTTTAAGATAAAAGTTGTTAAAGAAGGTAGACCTGATAAGATAGCACTCAGTTTTTATTTTATGGAAACCTTCTCTCACAGTGAGATTGAAGAACAACATTTACTCTATGAACTTTACTTGCATGAGTTTTCTTGTCCTATGGACAGAAAATATAATATCACACCTTTGGTTGGGGATATTCAAATAATAGCTTTCACCTCTTTTTTCAATAATCATGTTACATGGAGAAATGCTTTTCAGACAGTTCGTAAAAATGAAGTAAATGCTTCCTTATGGATAAGAGGTGAACCACTTGATGCCAGCACCATTATTAAAAAGCACCAGGATCTTCTTTCTTAGCCTGAACGGGCCAACCGAATAGCAAAACTCCAAAGAATGATGCTTGAATCATGTAGATGCACTATTTTAAAACAACAATCATTGGCCTTGGATGGTAGCAAATCCAGATGAGAGGTATCCACAAAAGCATTGAGATCAAGGGATCCATATCATTATGAGAACTTTACCTATGCCCTATCAAGAATTGAAGGATATATCAATTGTGTGCAATCAAGGGGAGCAAGATGGCTAGGATTTCATTTTCCCCTCATCTGGATGCCTCTAGAAAAGTATCAGCCAAAGTTTAGAATCACCAAGAAGATGGAGAAGCAGTGTTGGGAAAGGATTGTTGAGACAAATGGTTTCAAGAAAGAAACAAAAAAGACAGAAGGGTCTTACAGTTTCAACAATTTGCATTCGAGTGGCCAGTTGTCCGGTTCAGATTAAGAGTGAGTAAGAATTGCATGAGGACATGCAAAATGCACAGTTGGGGGGAGATGTTGGGTGACCACATTGCCCTTTTTGCTATCATTTTTCAACCTTTTTCCTTCATGATTTATCTAATTAATCCTATCATATTCTAAGCCTTATTGCAAAATCATCCATTCCTAAAACAGGTACGAGCTATTAATTCCTTTATCATATTTATTCATAACTTACATGTGAATTTGGATGATGTAACCTATTTCGGGTTGATGTTGATCAATTAATGTAGAAGACTACAGTTTGTTGAAACAGAGAAAGAAGGATGTTCATAGTTATGTTGCCGCTGGAATATTGGAATGTAACACGCTGTTGTTTTACCATTGTTGAAACTCTGGAGCCATTGATAGGAACAGTTGTTGAAACACTGGGACTGAAGAAGAAGTTCGTTACCAAGTGGAATGAGGATTCGCCCAGCTACTTAACAGAAGAAATATTGCAAGAACAAAAGTTGGAACTGATATTTCTCTTGTTTTTACTATTCTTGATTTTCAAGTTGCATAAAGGATTCTTTGTAATTAATGGAACAACTTGAGAATCGGGAGATTCTCAAGACTGTTCTTAAAAACAAGATCTCACCCTGGATAGTAGAATAGTTGTAGCTTTAAAAAGAAAACTTGAATCATTGTAGAAAAAAAGAATTGGAAACTGATGTATGTTAAAATAGTGATCCAATGATAAGAATACTGTTGTAATTTGAATTCAGGATTAATGAAGGAACACCAATAATTTTGGCATGATGTGTATGTTGTGAGATTCAACGTTTAACAGGTAACTCTGTTAAGAGGCCAGGGCCCGCCTCCTACATAGAGTCCTGCCTTTGCAACTAGAATAGGATTTAATTTGCATTTCTTAGTTTTTTTTGTGTGTGTGCATATTTGGTACTAGTGTTAGAGTATTTTGAATCTGTGTTTAGATTGTTTTCTATAGTCACTTTGAATAGATGGTGTGTAAATCCCATGAGAATTGTGGTGTGAATAGAAAAGTTGTCTTGTTAAGAAATCTCTCTTAACTTCTACAACAGTGAATAGACTTCAAATTCTACAAAAGTAATTAGGAATTTATTTTCTGCAAAAGTAAGTAGGAATTTCTTTCTGCAAGTAGATCAGGATTTCTAGATTAATGAGTTTGATTTATTCTGAATTAATTGCAGTTTTCATTGAGTCTTAGTCAGTGTGTTCAATTCAATAAATCCAGTGAGAATTCTTTCCAGAGAGTTAGGAATTGTTTCAAGCATGATTTTTGGCTGCTAAGTTCAGATTCTTTGTGCCTAGCATAGACAGTGCATGGTTTCTTTTGAAATAACAAGACTTTCCTAGGTTGACATTAAATTTAGTTGTTGAATTAAGTAGACAATTAAAGTAGACAACATTTTTAGTGAGAAGGAACAAAAAATTGTGAGCGGTCACCTGCTTATTTATCTCTAGAATTCCATAAAATGGAATTGAGTGGTTTTTAATGAACAAGGTGGTACTCACAAATNTAATGAACAAGGTGGTACTCACAAATAGAAGCCATGTTGATGTTGAAATTTGTCTAGTGAGTAACAAGAGTAGACATAAACAAACCCAGTGAAGCATTTGACCAAATTCCAAAGGGGTTGGAATGGAGATGCAGAAACATGCCTAAATCCTTTATTCCAAGATATTTTTAGGGATTTTTGGGATATTTGATGGATAAAAAGGGACCTAATATCACCAAACTAGAAAACTTATACTAGTCAACATTTTGTTTCCTCGATAATTCATATGACTTTGTTGTATTGAAGACTTTCTAGTTTTGCTCCGTTTGAGAGAGCCATTTCAGATAAAAAAATTCCAAGTCTCGAGAAAGTGCAAAAAAGGGCAATGTTGAAAATTATCGATTGATGTAGAAATTGACAAGAACATCAATTTACCAATATGAAAGTTTCTATTTAGTCATAAGCATGATTATTATCTACACCTGCTACAAATTGTTTCTTAGTTATTCATATATTTTCTACTAAATATGACAGAATTTGGTCTCCATGGTTGATTGTACCAATCACAAAAGTGCACAAATTCAGTAAAAATGACAAATTTAGGGAGCCATAAAATTCAACCCAGACCCAAACATTGATGCAGAGTATGAGGGATATTAGAGTTATAGCAAGTTGCAGCAGAGTAATAGTGAGTAACAGCAAGTGGAGTAATAGCACAAAATTCGAAGGACAAAGTACAGTTACAGCATAGTGTTGCAGCAGAGTTACAGCATAGTTATAGTGAGTTGCAGCAGAGTTACAAAAAGTGTTGCAAAAGAGTTATAGTGAGTTGTAGCCGAGTAATAGTGAGTAACAACAAGTGGAGTAACAACACAAAATTCGAAGGAGAAAGTACAGTTACAACATAGTGTTTTAGCAGAGTTACAACATAGTTATAGTGAGTTGCAGCAGAGTTACAGAAATTTTTGCAGTAGAGTTATAGCGAGTTGCAGCAGATTAATAATGAGTAACAGAAAGTGGAGTAACAACACAAAATTTGGAGAAAGTACAGTTACAGCATAGTGTTGCAGCAGAGTTACAACATAGTTATAGTGAGTTGCAGCAGATTTATAGCGAGTTGCAGCAGAGTTATAGCGAGTTGCAGCAGAGTAATAGTGAGTAACATCAAGTGGAGTAACAACACAAAATTCGAAGGAGAAAGTACAGTTACAACATAGTGTTGCAGCAGAGTTACAGCATAGTGATAGTGAGTTGCAGCAGAGTTACAGAAAGTGTTGCAGCAGAGTTATAGCGAGTTGCAGCAGAGTCATAATTGTATTGTCATAAATATTAGGATAGAACATTTCTATGACAATAACATGAAAGAGATTGTACATAGGATATAGTAGTGACCATTAGACATAGGTCAATTCCCCCCTTAAACCCCTTTACATTTCCCCTCTGGTGGACTCATAGCTCCATCAGTGTTTTCTCTGACCAATAATCCTTGGAACCTTTCATTAAATTCAAATTGATCATCTTTATATGTCTTTAAAATCGCATGTTAAGTGTACCTTACAACATGAAGAAAATCATAGTAATGAAAAAAATAATTACAATATAAGTAACATCAAGTTCAAAGGGTTGATAATGGGATATTACAAAGACCTAGGTTTCAATGGTGGAAATGAAAATGCCACAAACAATAAGACCACATTTGTGAAGCCAAAGGATGTAAAATAATTGGCCTGCTCATCAACAGAAAAATTTTCAGTTAATGAAGGTGGTATCCCACTACTACCTCGGCCTTCTTGTGGTGGATCAAAGAAGGGTAGTGATGAGAAGAGCTCAAAAACTTATCCTTTATCGTGACTCAAAAGAAGAAGAAATCCAATTGATAGAGGCAACAAGGAGAATAAGACCAAAAGGTTTGCATCAAACAATACATCCTTGTTTGTCACTACTATGGGAAGAAAGGCCATAGCACTACTAACTATTGGTAATAAAAGGTATGTTCATTATGTGGGAAGAAATACCATCAGGTGGCATCTTGTTGGGAAAATAAAACCATGTGACACAAGATATGTTTATTTCAAAGGAGGAATGTCCAATGAGTTGATTTTTTCTTAGTTATTGATATATTTTCTACTAAATATGACAGAATTTGGTCTCCATGGTTGATTGTACTAGTCACAAAAGTGCACAAATTCGGTAAGAATGACAAATTTAGAGAGCCATAACATTCAACCCAAACCCAAACATTGATTCAGAGTATGAGGGATATCATATTTATAGCGAGTTGCATCCGAGTAATAGTGAGTAACAGCAAGTGGAGTAATAGCACAAAATTCAAAGGAGAAAGTACAGTTACAACATAGTGTTGCAGCAGAGTTACATCATAGTTATAGTGATTTGTAGCAGAGTTACAAAAAGTGTTGCAGTAGACTTATAGTGAGTTTCAACAGAGTAATAGTGAGTAACATCAAGTGGAGTAACATCACAAAATTCGAAGGAGAAAGTACAGTTACAACATAGTGTTGCAGTAGAGTTACAGCATAGTTATAGTGAGTTGCAGCAGAGTTACAGAAAGTGTTGCAGTAGAGTTATAGCGAGTTGTAGCAGAGTAATAGTGAGTAACAGCAAGTGGAGTAACAATACAAAATTCAAAGGAGAAAGTACAATTACAGCATAGTGTCGCAGCAGAGTTACAACATAGTTATAGTGAGTTGCAGCAGAGTTACATAGAGTGTTGCAGTAGAGTTATAGTGAGTTGCAGCAAAGTCATAATTGTATTGTCATAAATATTAGGATAGAACGTTTCTATGACAATCACATGAAAGAGATTGTACATAGGATATAGTAGTGACCATGAGACATAGGTCAATTCCCCCATTAAACCCCTTTACATTTCCCCTCTGGTGGACTCATAGCTTCATCATTGTTTTCTTTAACCAATAATCCTTGGAACATTTCATTAAATTCAAATTGATCATGTTTATATGTATTTAAAATCACATGTTAAGTTTACCTTACAACATGAACAAAATCATAGTAATGAAAAACATAATTACAATATAAGCAAGATCAAGTTCAAAGGGTTGATAATGGGATATTACAAAGACCTAGGTTCAATGGTGGAAATGAAAATGCCACAAACAATAAGACCACATTTGTGAAGCCAAAGGATGTAGAATAATTGCCCTGCTCATCAACAGAAAAAGTTCCAGTCGATGAAGGTGGTATCCCACTACTACCTCGACCTTCTTGTGGTGGATCAAAGAAGGGTAGCGATGAGAAGAGCTCAAAAACTTATCCTTTACCATGACGCAAAAGAAGAAGAAATCCAATTGATAGAGGAAAGAAGGAGAATAAGACCAAAATGTTTGCATCAAACAATACATCCTTGTTTGTCACTACTATGGGAAGAAAGGCCATAGCACTACTAACTATTGGTAATAAAAGGTATGTTCATTATGTGGGAAGAAATACCATCAGGTGGCATCTTGTTGGGAAAATAAAACCATGTGACACAAGATATGTTTATTKCAAAGGAGGAATGTCCATTGAGTTGAGTTTTTCTTAGTTATTGATATATTTTCTACTAAATATGACAGAATTTGGTCTCCATGGTTGATTGTACCAGTCACAAAAGTGCACAAATTCGGTAAAAATGACAAATTTAGAGAGCCATAAAATTAAACCTAGACCCAAACATTGATGCAGAGTATGAGGGATATCAGAGTTATAGCGAGTTGCAGCCGAGTAATAGTGAGTAACAGCAAGTGGAGTAACAGCACAAAATTGGAAGGAGAAAGTACAGTTACATCATAGTGTTGCAGAAGAGTTACAGCATAGTTATAGTGAGTTGCAGCAGAGTTACAGAAAGTGTTGCAGCAGAGTTATAGAGAGTTGCAGCAAAGTAATAGTGAATAACAGCAAGTGGAGTAATAGCACAAATTTCGAAGGAGAAAGTACAGTTACAACATAGTGTTGCAGCAGAGTTACAACATAGTTATAGTGAGTTGCAGTAGAGTTATAGAAAGTGTTGCAACAGAGTTATAGCGAGTTCTAGTAGAGTAATAGTGAGTAACAACAAGTGGAGTAACAACACAAAATTCGAAGGAGAAAGTACAGTTACAGCATAGTGTTGCAGCATAGTTATAGTGAGTTGCAGTAGAGTTACAGAAAGTGTTGCAGCAGAGTTATAGCGAGTTGCAGCAAATTCATAATTGTATTTTCATAAATATTAGGATAGAACATTTCTATGACAATCACATGAAAGATATTGTACATAGGATATAGTAGTGACCATGAGACATAGGTCAATTCCCCCCGTAAACCCCTTTACATTTCCCCTCTGGTGGACTCATAGCTCCATCAGTGTTTACTCCGACCAATAAGCCTTGGAACCTTTCATTAAACTCAAATTGATCATGTTTATATGTCTTTAAAATCGCATGTTAAGTTTACCTTACAACATGAAGAAAATCATAGTAGTGAAAAACATAATTACAATATAAGCAAGATCAAGTTCAAAGGGTTGATAATGGGATATTACAAAGACCTAGGTTTCAATGGTGGAAATGAAAATGCCAAAAACAATAAGACCACATTTGTGAAGCCAAAGGATGTAGAATAATTGGCCTTCTCATCAACATAAAAAGTTTCAGTCGATGAAGGTGGTATCCCACTACTACCTTGGCCTTCTTGTGGTGTATCAAAGAAGGGTAGTGACGAGAAGAGCTCAAAAACTTATCCTTTACCATGACTCAAAAGAAGAAGAAATCCAATCGACAGAGGCAAGAAGGAGAATAAGACCAAAAGGTTTGCATCAAACAATACATCCTTGTTTGTCACTACTATGGGAAGAAAGGCCATAGCACTACTAACTATTGGTAATAAAAGGTATGTTCATTATGTGGGAAGAAATACCATCAGGTGGCATCTTGTTGGGAAAATAAAACCATGTGACACACGATATGTTTATTTCAAAGGAGGAATGTCCATTGAGTTGAGTTTTTCTTAGTTATTGATATATTTTCTACTAAATATGACAAATTTTGGTCTTCATGGTTGATTGTACCAGTCACAAAAGTGCACAAATTCAGTAAAAATGATAGATTTAGAGAGCCATAACATTCAACCCAGACCCAAACATTGATGCAGAGTATGAGGGATATCAAAATTATAGCGAGTTGCAGCTGAGTAATAGTGAGTAACAAGAAGTGGAGTAACAGCACAAAATTCGAAGGAGAAAGTATAGTTATGGGATAGTGTTGGAGCAGAGTTACAGCATAGTTATAGTGAGTTGCAGTAGAGTTACAGAAAGTGTTGCAACAGATTTATAGCGAGTTGCAACAGAGTAATAGTGAGTAACAACAAGTGGAGTAACAGCACAAAATTCAAGGGAGAAAGTATAGTTACAACATAGTGTTGCAGCAGAGTTACAGCATAGTTATAGTGAGTTGCAGCAGAGTTACAGAAAGTGTTGCAGCAGAGTTATAGAAAGTTGCAGCAGAGTAATAGTGAGTAACATAAAGTGGAGTAACAGCACAAAATTCGAAGGAGAAAGTACAGTTACAGCATAGTGTTGCAGCAGAGTTACAACATAGTTATAATGAGTTGCAGCAGAGTTACAGAAAGTGTTGCAGCAGAGTTATAGTGAGTTGCAGCAGAGTCATAATTGTATTGTCATAAATATTAGGATATAACGTTTCTATGACAATCACATGAAAGATATTGTACATAGGATATAGTAGTGACCATGAGACATAGGTCAATTCCCCCCTTAAACCCCTTTACATTTCCCCTATGGTGGAATCATAGCTCCATCAATGTTTTCTCTGACCAATAAACCTTGGAATGTTTCATTAAATTCAAATTGATCATATTTATATGTCTTTAAAATTCCATGTTCAGTTTACCTTACAACATGAAGAAAATCATAGTAATGAAAAACATAATTACAATATAAGCAAGATCAAGTTCAAAGGGTTGATAATGGGATATTACAAAGACCTAGGTTTCAATGGTGGAAATGAAAATGCCACAAACAATAAGACCACATGTTTGAAGGCAAAGGATGTAGAATAATTGGCCTTCTCATCAACAGAAAACATTTTATTCGATGAAGGTGGTATCCCACTACTACCTCGGCCTTCTTGTGGTGGATCAAAGAAGGGTAGTGATGAGAAGAGCTCAAAAAATTATCCTTTACCGTGACTCAAAAGAAGAAGAAATCCAATCGACAGAGGCAAGAAGGAGA
>ML781184.1:831534-846935 GCA_009831015.1 Picea engelmannii | reverse complement strand
CCACACTGAGTACATAGAACGAAGCTCTCCAAATGGATTGACACCATCAGTTGCCAACGAAAGTCTAACATTACGAGGTTCTTCTTTAAAAATTGGCCACTTTTCTTCGATGTAGTTCAATGCAGAACCATCTGCAGGCATTCAAAGAACATTGTCTTCACTTCTGTTCTTTGCATGGAAATCCATAAATTGTGTTATACTTTCGCACCTGAACAACCGCTGAAAATGTGGAATTATCAGAATATAACAAAGAACTTTGAGAGACACCTTCTTTGATGCTTTATCGGTTCGATATCTACTTATTTGACATTGTGGCCATTCATTTTCTAATGCATATTGTCCGTAATATATGATATGATCATTAGGACATGCATCAATAGCCTGATAGTCCATTACAATTTCTTTCATAATCACGGATATTTCTCGATATGTGCGTGGCAAAATATTTGACGTCGGTAATAGAACATCACCTAACAATCTACAAAATTCTAAACAATAAGTCAATGTAAACAACATTGATCATCAATATATCATCCAATATACTAATTTACAAATTAGAAAACAATAGCAATATATGAATAAATTGAACCTTTTAAGTATTTGTGAACATGCAAGCATAAATAATTAACAAATTAAATACCTTAGTATCTGTGTGAGACATGTGTTTGATAAACCATTCAAAACCTTCAGGTTCACCAACAACAATATAGTAGATAAAAGATTTATTGTTGAGCCTTCATAAAGAGGTTGACGTGACTTCTCGAGTAGAGGATCAACATCATGACTATCATCCTAGTTGTCCTCATCCATTGGAGCAAACGTGTCTTGGAAAAATCTATGTATCTCATCTTCCTGATTTGAATCACTAACGTTATCTCCATCCATATCATCATTAATAACTTGATCAACAGCTTCAATATTCTGATCTCAAAGTTCATCTCCATGTAAAGTAGTATTTCTACTAGTACATTACAATTAACTCTCTGGAGGTCGACACTTTGGGGGCATCATCTATATATTTAAAAAACAACATATAAAATTTAGCGTGTATAGAAAATATAAAAATCCTGATAAGAAATATTACTAAAATTCATGGCATACTGATTATTACAAAGAATACATTAAATATTGAATCCTCTTACAAAGGGACGATATTCATAACCCCCTTCGGCATGCCCCTTCTCCCTACAATGTTTTTGGGTTTTTGTTATTAAAAGTATTCTATTTTGCAAGCCTCTACAATCATAGCAATGGCAGTAACATTTTCCATCACCCCTCGCCTCTAATGCCGCTCTTAACCGAGCAAGCTTCCTACCATTTTCATTCATTGTGACAAATCCTTGTCCTAACAAGTAATTGTCTTACCTACACCATACCAAACATTAAGTTGTCAATTTTTTATACTTTGGCTACTCCTTTCGATTATGATATGTTTATTTACAGTGACCTACATCTTTATAATAAGGACAACATCTTTATAATAAGGTGATCATATGTGTAGAAGATCAACATCATGACAACATAGATAGCATCTTCATAATAAGGTCATATGTGTACAAATGTTTTCTTTATATAATAACGACATATACACCTAACATAAGTTTAGGGTTAGTGTTTATGTATCTTATTAGTCCCTGCTAAAGCAAGGAATATAGCAATCAATTACTATCATTTCACCAATTAGGGTTGAGTTTCAAAAGAAATTCCATATCTTTATCAATGTAAAGAGAGAGAGATTATAGCTACAATTGAAGGGAAAAGGGTATGTGGATTCCATAAATCTAGAATATTATGGAATCCACATACCCTTTTCCATAGAATATACTAACTATATCCAAAAACCAAAGACATGAAATATGGTATAACTACACATATTATATAAATATATTATCAAGGAAAAAATAAGCTAAATGCAATTTGGACATTTGAAAAAAAAAATTACAAGTTAAATGAGTACATCAATAAAAAATAACATACTAACCTTGCAAGTTCAAAATTTGAGCTATGTAGATCGATAATTGGATTTGTTCAACTGGTGGGTGACGGAAAAAATAAATAGCTCAAACAAAAGCTAAGAACAGTGTCACAACTATAGCAATTGTGTCACAAAGTCTCTTAAAGTCACGTATATATAGATAAAATAGTCAACTAGCCATTAACACCGACCAATGAGATAGATAAATGTTTCGTCGCTATTGCCACGAAAGTTCGTCGCTATAGGGACGAAAATTCTGACTAGGTTAAATTAAGATTTTCGTTGATATTGTGATGAACGGTCAAGGAAATAGTGACAAAAATCCCGCCCTGTTTAAAACAATATGAAACTAGTGGAAGCATGGAAAAATTTTGTGGAATAATGAGTCCATATGTAGTATTGTACTTTAAAAACAATTTCTACTATTAAGGAACTGCAGGGCCCAAAATTTTCAAGAATTCAACCATAATCACTAAAGAAGAGCTTGATAGAGAGTTAGAAACAATAAAAACCTCATTGGATAATGAATTTGACAGTCTCAGGGAATTTTTTGATGAGGAACCAAAACAGTGGCTTGTTACATTTGTCAATAACAACGAATACCACCTCTCATTCATTGACCAAGTCAAACTCGAATGCAAATAAGTGGAGGAGTATATTTTTTCTCTTTGATTTAAGCAAGAAATAGCCAATGACCCAATCAAAGGATATATTGATAATTGGCTCAAGACTTGGAATAGATTATCAACCCATAATAAGTGTCATAGACAGTTCAACTATAGTCAGAATAAACATATATTATAAAATGAGATGCATACTTTTGGCATGTTTTATAGGAAGCGTGTGCTTGTCATTGATGGAAAGAACAACAACGTCGATGGAAAACAAAGATCAAATATCAGAAGGGAAAACGCAGTACAAAAACGTGATCAGGATCAACATCTCCACAGGACAAACCAAGACCGTTGAGAATTCGGATACTCGAACACCTGATAGTCATTGGATCACTTTTAAGTGTAAGGACAGGATAAGCCAGAAGATCAGCACTAAAGATAGATCGAGCCATCAATATAAGAACATGATCGATGAACAACATCTGGTTCATGTCAAAAGTTGCGACGAAGTTACTATTTGGAGAGTCTCACTTCGAAATAATTGGCAACTTGAAAGTCGAATTACTCGAAGACCAAAATCCGAAATGAATAAGGACCATCGAATCTGGAGAAAATGTGACGACTGTTAGATCAAGGAGAACCATGTCAGCAAACCATGTCCACAAGTACATGTGGAATACCAAGTTGGCAGACCATGTCAGAAGACCATGTCCACCATCAGATTGAATTAGTGGAATGACAGGATAAGAAAGGGCTGAGATCTAAGATCTCGATCACCCGAATATTCGTCAGTCATCGGATCAAATTAATTGAAGGATAAGATAAACAGGGCACAAGGTTTTAGAATTCGAGCATCCAAATATTCATCATTCCTAGGATCAAACTAAGTGGAAGGAAAGGATAATAAAATATGGAGAGTCATTGGATTTAATGCAAGGAAAAGCTACATCGCAGACAGATCGAGTCGTTGATCTAAGATCTTGATCAAACGAACATCATTTGTTTCAAGTCTAAAGATGTGAGGAGGTTATGCTCTGGAAAAATCACTTCAAGAGTTTCAGTTTGAGATTTAAAACTCTCAAAGCCCATATACCCGGAGAGCCAAAATACATTCTCAACCATCGGATCATCTGAAGTAAATCTCAGTCGTCAGATCATCCGAAGAAGATCTCAAGCGTCAGATTGTCTAAAGCGAATATGGGTTGTCTGATCTAGAGAGTCAGTTTGAATGTTGAAATTATTGAAGCCCGGAGACCTAAAGAGCTGAAATACGTTCTCAACCTTTGGCTCATCCAAAGTAAATTTCAATCATCATATCATCTAAAGAAGATCTCAAGTGTCATATTGTCCAAAGCGAATCTGGGCCGTCTGATCCAGAGCGTCAGTTTGAATATTGAAATTCCCGAAGCCCAGAGACCCAGAGAGCCGAAATACATTCTCGATCATTGGATCATCCAAGGTAGATCTCAGTCATAAGATCATTTGAAGAAGATCTCAAGCGTTGGATCATCTGAAGTGAATTAGTGTCATCTGATCCAGAGCGTAAGTTTGAGATTTGAGATTTCAGAAGTCCAGAGACCCGAAAGAGATCTCGACCATTGATCGAGAAAGGGGTCGTAGAACCATTGATCTGGTTGAAAGGTCAAATTCCCGAAGTGGAAGTAGAGTTGTCGATTGAGAAGGATAGGTGTTTGTGGATCATCGAATTTGGAAGATTGGCATATAGAAGAAAGCAGGGTTTGAGATTTGAAACTCCTGGAGCTCGGATCATGAAGTAAATCTCATTCAATAATTTAGGAAGGTTAGATCTAATCCACAGATCATGAAAGGACAGATCTAAACTGATCATTCAGGAGCACCGTCAAGATCGTGAAATCGATGGTCCCGTTGTATTGTAGGGATTGAAGGTGAGCGAACTTAAAAAGTTGAAGGTGAGCCGCAATAGAAACCACGGTTTTGGAGAAAGGACATGTAGAGGCTCGAGGTAAATTGCAGGGCAAAAAGAAGTTTGATTCAAACCACCTTTGGACGTGCCCACAATCGTGTGGTCACATGAGATCATCACCCAAGTTCATATCGAGAAATATTGCTAGCACTCACTAGACCGAGATCGGGAAGCACCTTCTGAATAGGCGTTTGGTCACCGTCGGTGGTCACGTGAAGGAAGGGTCTTAGAAGCCAAAGAAGCCGAAAATGACTGACTGTAGTTACCAGAGATGACAAAGAGTTTCGACTACCAGAGAAGCCGAACTAATCTTGGGATAACGGCCATTAATTATGAACAGACTCAGAATAATTGTCAGAGAAGATGAAGAGTTTGAATGATGATCAGGCAGAGGACCAGGAGTTGGAGATTTGGAGTGTAACGGATGATGAGAGAAGTTATAAAGTAAAAATGTCGTGACAGAGGAGGGTTGTTGTTTCTCTGTAAAAATTAGTCGAACTGTAAGCAATAAATTTTTACAGTATGAACTCAGGGAGAAAATGAAGAGATGAAGAACCTAAGATTGAGAGAGTAGAAATGGTGAAAACAACAGATTGTATGAGAAAATAAGCGCAAGAAGATGCGAGCAGGAAGGCACTGATGCAGGAAGTGCATACCAGTGTAGCACAAGAATGATGAGACTAGTAAGGCATTGATCAATACTGTATCACTGTAATAATTTTCAGCAAGCAAATATTTATATCTTAGGGTGGTAGGGTGGTGTTAGGGAGGATTTTTGTCCTTAGAGTTTCAAGTGGGTGCTTGAACACAAGGAGTTGTAGCTTCCATCTGGTTCCAGCCAGAAAAACAAGGGTGATAGGGTCGTTCAAGGGAGAACCAGTGTTCTCTGTTATACAGGTCAGTGCCTATGTGACTAGAAGTTGGTGCTTCCCATCCAATTGGTGTTGGAACACTCAGGGAGTTGGTGCATCGTTCTAGTGGGTGCTAGAGAAACCAGAGAGTTGGTGCTCTGAGCAAGTTGCATATTGTTAGAGAAGAGTTTTTAGCCTCATTTTGAGTCGGTTCTCAAAGAAATATGATGTACAGAACTTAAAAGACTGCCTATCATTCGAAGAAGAAGAGTTTTTCTCCCTTTATGGGTTTCCTCGTGAATATTTGTCTCTGTGTATATCATATGTGTGATTAATGTTTGTTATTTATGTTGTTCATGGCTTGCATAATCTTGATGATCACTTGGATAAGGTTAATAATATTTTAATAGGCATAAAATTGTTTAAGCACAGCAACAACTGATTCACCCCCCCCCCCTCTCAGTTGTCTTAGTAATTCCAACAATTGGTATCAGAGCGGGTTCCTTTTAGCTAAAGGTAGATCAGTAATCTTAAACATGATGAGTCATGAAGGAACTTCAACTAATAAGCCTCCTATGTTAGATGGAAAAAAAATTGCTTTCTGGAAGGTTAGAATGAGAACATACATTATGGCCTTAGGTGATGATGTTTGGAATGTTGTAGAGATTGTATATATAAAACCTGTTGTGCTAGCTTCCAAAGATGATAAGTAGAATTTAGCTTCAATGCAAAGGAAATGAATGCTATCTTGAGTGGGCTTGTTGAAGTTGAACTTGTAAAGGTAATGCATCTTTATTCTACCAAAGGACTGTGGGATAAACTCATTAGTAGTTATGAAGGAAATGAGAAAGTAAAAGATGCCAAACTTCAAACATATAGATTGAAATTCGAACAACTAAAGATGAATGAGGATGAAACAGTTAATAAATATTTCTTAAGATTTGAGGAGTTTGTGAATTCCATGAAGGGTCTTGGTGAGAAGATTGAAGACGCATTTTTATTTCAGAAGATTTTAAGATCTCTACCTAATATATTTAATCCAAAAGTTTATGCAATAGAAGAAATGAATGATCTTAAGGTTTTGTCTATTGATCAACTTCTAGGAAATCTAACTTCTTATGAAATGAGGATTAGTAAATATAAATCCACCACTAGAGAAGCATATTTTAAAGCAGATAAGAATGAGGAATGTGAGCGTGATGAAATTGAAGAAAAATTTGTGAGAAGACTAAAGAAAGGAACAGGAAAGTATCAAGGCAAGTTTCCCTTCAAGTATTTTAACTGTGGAAAGATAGGTCACTTTCCATCTAAGTGTCCACACAAGAAGCAGGATCAGAATTTTGAAGGTGAAAAGAGGTACAAATCCAAGAGATTTGGTAAAAAGAAAAGTTTATGTGTAAACAATGATGACTCTTCAGAAGACACAGATAGTGACTCTTCCTGTGAGTATAAGATTAATGACTTTATGCTTATGGACAAAGAGGATTATGATACTAAAAGCACAGGAAGTGATGTTAATGATGAAGAAGCTATGGTTGATATGGAAGGTGAACTAATCAGTGCTTTAGAAGAGATTGACAAACTCAGACTTAAGAAGAGAAAACAAAAACAATTTTTGATGTAGTTTGAAAAGAATGGTAAAAAACCTGATGAAGACTTTGCCCTGCTAAAAGTGGAGTTAAAAGAGGCAAAGAAAATAGAGGACACTCTAAAATAGAAGTTATCGGAGAAGAAGGCAATATGTGAAACCTTGGAAGAAGAGGTATTAAAATCCAGAAAAGAGATGGAGAAGTTTAAAGCATTGTATCTCCAAAATATTCCAAGAATTACAACCTCAATAGAACTAAAGGACATTCTGAGAAAACATAGATCTCCTTTGTTGAAGACCATTTTAGGTTATGTAAGTGGCTCAAGCAGCAGACAAACAGAAAGCAGAGAGCCAGTAAAGATGATCAAGTTCCAAGTCAGTAGACAATCAGACCATATGAGTACTCTGCCACCAAAAGATAATAAAGAGAAGATGATCCTTGATCAAAAACAAAGATCTCATAATATGGAGCAACAAATGCCAAGAAGAAGGCCATCCTTTAGGTACCAAAATTTCTTCCATGGTTATTGTTTTTACTGCTCTAATTTTGGTCATAAGATTACAAATTGTCAAATTAATTTTAGAGACATGCAACTGAGGATATCAAGAAATAAACAATCTTTGCAACATAGAACTAAATAGCCAATGAGTAGACAAAGTTGTGCCAATCACTTTGACCTATTGATCAATGTGCTCAAATGCTATAACTATCATAACTTCGGCCAAAAAGCTGCAAACTGCCATCTGAAGAATTACAAAGAAAATCCAAGGATAAAACCCTTAGCTAGAAATGTCAGCACATGGAAAAAGAAATATAGTGAAAAATGCGGTCTAGTACTTTCATCTCAAAAACAAAAAGACCCCTGGTATATAGATAGTGGATGTTCCAAGGACATGACTGGAGACAAGGATAAGTTTTTGTCTATAAGTAAAAGCAAAACAGGAAATGTAACCTTTGGAAATGATGCACCAGGAAAAATCAAAGGTAAAGGAATGGTAAGTCTAAGTAATGGCAAAGGGAAAGCTCAATAAGTGTTGTTTGTAGATGGTATGAAACAGAATATTCTCAGTGCAAGTCAAATGTGTGATAGAGGATGTGAAGTGGTGTTCACTTCCAAAGATTGTAAGATAAAGTCTATAAACTCAGGACAAGTGGTGGCTAAAGGTATTAGGACAGATAATAATGTATATGTGTTGAAAGAAGATAGAAAAGAGTGTCATCTAAGAAAACATGATGAAAGTTGGCTATGGCATAAGAGACTTGGACACCCAAATTTTCATCATCTAATCAAAATTAGTAACATAGGGGTAGTAAAAGATCTTCCAAAGATATCAAATCCATATGATTATGTATGTAAACCTTGCCAAATAGGAAAGCTTACTTGAACACAAATTAAATCTAAGAACTTTACATCGACAGAGAAACCTCTTCATCTAGTGCATATAGATTTATGTGGACCATCAAGGAAGGAAGGTACAGGAAAAGAAAATTATTTCATTTTGATTATTGATGATTATTCTAGAATTACATGGGTTGTCTTTCTAAAAGAAAAATATGAAGCATTTGAAAAATTCAAAGTGTTTAAGGTTCTGACTAAGAATCAAACAAGAAAAAGATTGAAGGAAGTAAGGTCTGATAGAGGAGGAGAGTTTAGTTCAGGATACTTCAAAGAGTTTTGTGATAAACATGGGATCAAAAGAGAGTATACTATTCCAAGGACTCCATGGAAAAATGGAGTAGTTGAGAGGTAGAATAGATCAGTTCAGCATATGCTAAGATCAATGATGAATGAAAATAATATTACTCAGACATATTGGGTAGAATCAATTCATACAATAGTACATGATCTTAACAAAGCTCATCTCAGGCCACAAAGTGACAAGACTCCTTATGAACTATGGTATGGAAGACCTTCTTCAATCAAGCACTTTAAATTCTTTGGGAGTAATTGTTATATCAAGAATAATGATGAAAATACTAGAAAATATGATGACAAGGATGATGAAGGTATATTCTTAGGGTATGCTACAAACAGTAAAGGATACAAATTCTATAATAAAAGGCTGCATAAATTGGTTGATTGCATTTACATAAAAGTTGATGAATAAATCCCGGTATGAGGTGTAAGTAGTGTTTAATCAACAATAGAGGATATAGTTGAAGTTGAATATGAATAGGTCCAAGAATTAGAAAAAGAAGACTCTAAGTCAGATGAATATACAAACACTCAGGCAAACTCAAATCAGCAGACAACATCAAACCCTTCCTCCAGAATTACTCAAAAGAATCATCTTGCAAGTCAGATAATTGGTGAGAAAGACAAAGTTTTAAAAACCAGGAGATGGATAATCAAAGATACCGAGAAATCACATATAGCCTTCATATCCATGGTGGAACCCAAGAAATTTAATGAAGCGAGTGAAGATGTAAATTGGTTAAAATCAATGAATGAGGAACTGGATCAAATTGAGAAGAACAGTACTTGGGAGCTTGTTCCTAGATGGGAAGATAAGAATGTAATTGGCTCCAAATGGGTGTTTAAGAATAAAATGAATGAACAAGGACAAACTGTTAAGAATAAAGACAGATTGGTCTGTAACGGGTATGCACAAGTTGAAGGACAAGATTTTGATGAAAACTTTGCACCAATGGCAAGATTGGAATCCATCAAAATGTTTATTTCCTATGCATGTCATAAGAACTTTAAAGTATATCAGATGGATGTTCAGTTAGATTTTATTAATGGAGACCTAGAAGAAGATGTATACATGGAGAAACCTGAAGGATTTTCACTAACAAATAATCCTAACTATGTCTGTAAGTTGAAAAAGGAATTATATGGACTGAAACATGCACCACGAGCCTGGTATTATAGACTAGACAAATTTCTACATGACAAAGGGTTCAAGAAAGGTTTTGTTGGCAGTGATCTATATGTTAAGTCTGAAGGTGATGATTTATTAGTTGTTTTGGTTTATGTAGATGACATTATTTTTGGATGTACTAATGACCTTTCAATTCAATGGTTTGCTAATTCAATGAAAACTAAGTTTGAAATGTCCATGATAGAAGAACTGTCATATTTTCTTGGTCTATGAATCAATCAGAGTTCTGCAGGGCTATTTATCTCTCAAGAAAATTATTTGAAATAAATTTTGAAGAGGTTTCAGATGCAATATTCCTCTGTTTTTAGTACACCTATGGTGGTCAGTTGCAAGCTCAGTAATGATGATATTTCACCTGATGTTGATCAAAGAACTCATCGATCAATGATAGGCATTCTTTTGTACATCACAATATCACGTCCTGATATAATGCAAGTTGTTGGAATGGTAGGTCGTTATCAGTCTTCTCCTAAACAAAGTCATTTAGCAGTTGTCAAGAGGATATTCAAATATTTGAAGGGTACAATGACTTATGGTCTTTGGTATCCCAGAAATTAGAATTTTCAATTAACTGCTTATTTAGATGTTGATTGGGAAAATTGTTTGGATGAGAGAAAGAGCACCAGTGGAGGTGCATTCTTCTTAGGTAATCCGTTAGTAGCATGGATTAGCAAGAAGCAGGGATCTATTTCATTATCAACTATAGATAAAGAGTACATTGTTGTTGCTACTTGTTGCACTCGGATTTTGTGGATGATACAAACTCTTGCAGATTTGAAGATAACTTATACTGATCCAATTCCACTTCACTGTGATAACACCAGTGCCATTAGTGTCTCCAAGAATCATGTTCTTCATTCAAATACAAAGCATATACCAATAAAGTATCATTTTCTCAAAGAGTTGGTTACACACAGAGTTGTTCAGCTGAATTATATTCCTTCCATAGAAAAAATTGCAGACATCTTTACTAAACCCCTAGCCAACACACCATTTGAATATCTCCTTTAGAAGATGGGTGTCATCCCTTCTCTCACCTAAGAGAGTCCATCTTGTCAGGGGGAGCATGTGTTGGTCGAATATCTGATACCTCCAAAAAGTATTGCAACAGCTCAGGGGGAGCATGTTTTCTTTGACATTGATGTCAAAGGGGGAGAAAAGATGTGGTCTGGATGCTACAGTTGGAGGTCTAAATAGAATAGTGCAGCCTTTCAGGGTTTCCATCAATTCCAAAAGGGGATATTGTTGGCATTTTTTACAGGAAGCGTGTTCTTGTCATTGATGGCAAGAACAGCTGCGTCGATGGCAAATAGAGATCAAATATCAGAAGGAAAAGTATAGTACAAAAATGTGATCAAGATCAACATCACCATAGGACAAACCAGGACCGTTGAGAATTTGGATACCTGAATACCCGATAGTCATTGGATTACTTTTAAGTGGATGGATAGGATAAGCCAGAAGAGAAACACAGAAGATAGATTGAGCCATCAATCTAAGAACATAATTGAAAAACAACATCTGGTTCACGTCAAAAGTTGCGAGGAGGTTACTGTTCGGAGAATATCACTTCGGAACAATTGGCAACTTGAAAGTTGAATTACCCGAAGCCCAAAATCTGAAATGAATAATAATGCAGGAGCATCTACGACTTCATCAAGCGAGCCAGCGCGTGGAGGAAAGAACATACAGCTAGACAGCGCCAGCACATACATTTTTGAAATGCTTTGGAGATTGTTGCACCGCCATTTGAATGCTTTCATTCATATGAAGCGCCTTTGTATTGTAAAGTAGATAAGAAGGCATTTAATAGTATTAATGTTGTTAGATAGGAATTAACTGTAGATTAGACAGTTTTTTCTTTCAAGAGGGAAAACGGAATATAGGCACCCTCCTTTGTATTATGGGATTATTATTCTGGATTATCATTCAACATTAGCACAGGAGCAAGGAAGAACAGAGCAGAGAGCTTGTGAAGAAACTCCATGTACAGATATTGAATTAATAGGAAAAGCTTTGATTCAATTCCATGGATGTGTCTGATCTCTGTGTGTTGTTGATATTATGTTGTTGCATACTTGCTTCTTTTTATGCTTATCTTCTATATGCTGCGTATGTGATTGCATATCAGGTTCGAAACCTGAGAGAATGAGGGAATGAGTTTCAATTGTTTCTCTGCTTAAGTCAGGAGATTCCTACATAGAGTGCAGTTGAATTCCTCCGCATAGAGTGCGTTGAGGAGACTAAGCAGTTGAACTTTTGTTCTCTTTTTCCCAGAGTCATGTTGGGTTATTCGAGCCATGCAGATGAAGTGCAGGTCAGATTGATGTCTCAGTAGTAAGTCTGAGAGAAGAACGGCGTGGGCTATTGTATTTGTGAGCGCACATAGTCCGGAAGAACTCAACACTTCAAGAGTTGTTGAAGTTCGAGCGTGGGCAGTTGGTACAGAGTCTCTGGAGGAGAAGAGGGACCAAGCTCAGGAGGGATAGTACCCTTTGCTTCATTTGCACAGGACAAAGCTGGTGCAGCGGATAAGTTTTCAAGAGGAAGAGAATCGACGACTTGTAATCCCCGTGAAGTTTTTCGAAATCCCGAGGATCAGATCAAGGAGGAGTTACACGGGAGTTAACCCGTAAGTGCAGGTGAGGAGGATTAAGGTCCATCGGACTTCAGAGTTTCGGCGTTCAGGGATTGGCGAGGTAAGAGTTATACACCTCGTGAAATCACGAGTTGCGATTTCCCGATTTGTCTAGAGCCGTCGATCAGAACGGGGACACTTGGCGCAAGATCCTGAGGAGTCAGGATTCGGGGCTTTGCAAGGACTGTGACCTTGTGCATCAGGAAACGTGAATTCTTGAATCATGATTTCCCGATAGCATGAGTGGGAGACAGGTGTCAAGGCATTAGGCCTCACCATGAGGTGTTGATAGGTGGCATCGTAAAATCGGGGTTCGGGGTTTTGCAATGAAAAAGATTTGCGACCGGTGAAATCGCGACCTGTGATTCTGCGATATAATCACAACCGTCGACTTGTGGGACACGCGTCAAAGGATCCCTTAGAGTTGGGGTTCGGGGAATCGGGATTCGGAGAATCGGGGTTCTCGACGTCAAGAAATTCTTGCATCGCAGATTCGCGATCCGCGAAATCCCGAAGTGACATGGCATGTGGGACCATGGTTGCTAGTGGAGTACAGGTGGAAGCACATCGACATATTGGGGGTCGAACTCTCGATAGAAGGAAGAGGTGGAGGTGTCAAAATCCACACGTGCTATCGCATGTCGGCATATCGGTGTTCGGGGTTTTGAAGGGTAAGTAGATCACTGCCTTCCATCTGCCGATAGGGAAATCCCCAATACTCGGGAGCGTTGACTCTTGAATGTTCGGGGTTCGGGGTTTGGAGCTGTAGGTGAATTGTGTTCGTGTGAACCGCAAATTCCCGAGTCGCGATATCCCGATTTCCGAAGGAGGGGGAATCGCCGAAGGAGTTACTATGGGAGACTCGCGACTCCCGAGGGGAGTTGAAAGGGCTTAGACTCTTTGGGCCCGTAGTCGAAGGAGATCTTGGTGGGAGCGGCCGTGCCGTCGAGGGCAGGTTGGCGTCAAGTGGTATCAGAGCAGGAGTGTCTTTGTTTTTTGAAACAGAGACAGAAGAGACATAATTCCGCCCAGGAGGGAAAGGCAGTCACCTAATCGTGAGGATAGGGATGCCCGAAGAAGGGGAAGGCTGGCAGGAAATGCAGAGGTGGAACGCCAGGTGCGAGATCTCCGAGTGAGGATGGAGGAGATGGAGACTGCGCAGAGGCGTGGAGCCGACGCAGGAGAGTTTAGTGATCCCGAGGTTGAAGAGGAAGCTGGACATGCCGAAGAAGAAGTCACAGCAGAGGATGCATCAACCGAGAGGTTGATCAGAGCCATTTCGAGGATGATCTTGAAGACGAAGATGGATATTCCCGTCTATGAGGGAAGTCTAAACACAGAGGAGTTGCTGGATTGGATCCGAGCACTTGACACCTACTTCGATTACGAAGACATCGAAGAGGAAAAGAAAGTAAGACATGCAGTCACCAAGTTGAAGGGACATGCAGCCTTATGGTGGGACGAGCTGCAGGCAGACAGGCGTCACAAAGGCAAACAAAAGATCAAGAGCTGGGATCGGATGATCACCAAGATGAAGGCAAAGTTTATTCCGAGGGATTACCAGATCACTCTGTTCAGGCACATGCAGAACCTGCGACAGAAGATGATGACGGTGAGAGAATACACCGAGGAATTCTATAGCCTCAACATTCGAGCTGGTCATCAGGAGAGTGATGATGAAAAGGTGGCAAGATACCTGAATGGGTTGAGGTATGACATTCAGGACGAGTTGAGCATGGTTACCATCCGCACAGTCGAGGATGCGTACCAGATGGCTCTAAAAGCCGAAGAAAAGCTGAGCCGCAAGCAGGGACAGCAAGGGCGAGGCAGAAGCCAACCTAGAGGCAAAGCAGTTGCCCAAGAAAGAACTCAAAAGCCCAAGGAGGATTTGAATAGGCCTCAGGGAAGAGTTGAAAGAGGTGGAACCTCACAGCAGAGGCAACAAATTGCTGAGTCGAGGAGACAGCAAACAGATCAGCAAGGAGATTACACTGATGCCAATACCTTTCCTCGTACCCGAGGTAGAGGAAGAGGCCGAGGAGGAGTCATCACATGTTTCACATGTGGAAAAGATGGTCACAAAGCCGTGGACTGTCCAGAGAGGAAGGTGGATAGAGGGAAATCTCACGTCACTGAGGCGCAGAGGCGTGACGTGGAGGATGAAGACACTGGAAGTGGGAAGTCACTGACGGTGCATAAGGTCCTTTTGAAACCAGAGAAAGAGGCGGACACAGCTCAGAGGTGTAGACTGTTCCGGACGACTTGCAAGACCAAGGGCTGGAAATGCAAGGTTATAGTGGACAGTGGGAGCACCGACAATCTCATTTTGAGCGAGATGGTGGAGAAGCTAGAGCTCAAAACGAACAAACACCCAAGTCCATACAAAGTGACATGGCTGCAAAAAGGACACCAGGTATGTGTTACAAAGCAGTGCTTGGTCAATTTTAAAATGGGTGAATATAGGGATGAAATTCTATGTGATGTCATTCCCGTGGATGTCTGTCATGTATTATTGGGAAGACCATGGCAGTTTGACAGAAATGTTGTTCATAATGGGAGGATGAACACATACACCTTGGAGAAGGATGGAAGAACACATACATTGCTTCCGGGGAAGGATAAGAAGGTGGAGCCGGAAGTAACCAGCACGATACTTCTCATGAGTGGGAAAGAGCTTCTCACAGAGCTGGAGAAGGATGAGGATCCACAATTCCTTGTTTTCAGGAAGCCGAGAATTGTCCTGACAAGCACAAGAGTGGACGACTTGCCGGAAGAGATTCAGGAACTGTTGGGAGAGTTCGCTGATATCATCGTGGACGAACTACCTCGTTCGTTGCCACCGATGCGGAGTGTGAGTCACCACATTGACCTCATACCCGGAGCAAGTTTGCCAAATAAGGCAGC
>ML781184.1:817528-831114 GCA_009831015.1 Picea engelmannii | reverse complement strand
GGTACAGGATCTGCAGGACAAGGGACTAGTGAGAGAGAGTCTGAGTCCATGTGTTGTTCCGACAGTACTGAGTCCGAAGAAGGATGGAGGCTGGAGGATGTGTACAGACTCCAGGGCGATAAATAAAATCACCATCAGGTACATATTTCCACTGCCGAGGATGGACGACTTGATGGATTGCCTGAGCAGGGCAAATTATTTTTCAAAGATAGATCTCAAGAGAGAATATCATCAGATCTGGATGAGAGAGGGAAATGAGTGGAAAACAACATTCAAAACAAACGAGGGTTTGTACGAATGGCTGGTCATGTCGTTTGGGTTGACAAATGCGCCAAGCACATTTATGCGACTGATGAATGAATTCCTGTGGGAATTCATTGGCAAATTTGTAGTCGTATACTTGGACGACATACTAATTTTTAGCAAGACGAAGGCTGAACACTTGAGGCATTTGGCCATTGTGATGAAAAGGCTACAGCAGGAGAAGCTGCTGATAAATTTGAAGAAGTGTTCCTTCATGTAGACAGAACTCATTTATTTGGGTTTCGTAATTTCGGCAAACGAATTGAAGATGGATCCTGAGAAGGTGAACGTAATCAGGAATTGGCCATCACCGAGGAATGTTTTCGAGGTAAGGAGCTTTCATGGTTTGGCAAGCTTCTATAGAAAATTCATTCGAAATTTTAGTGGAATCAGTGCAGCAATGATGGATACTGTGAAGAAGCGGCATAAAGTTTTTCATTGGACAGCCGAGGCTGAGAAGAGCTTCAATCTATTGAAGCAGAAGATAACTGAGCAACCAGTGTTAGTGTTGCCAGATTTTCAGAAAACCTTCCAAGTGAAGTGTGATGCTAGTGGGTATGTTGTTGGAGGGGTTTTAAGTCAGGATGACAGACCTGTTTCATATTACAGCGAGAAGTTGGATGATTCCAAGCTGAAGTACTCCACGTACGATAATGAGTTCTATGCCATCATATAGGCATTGAAAAAGTGGAGGCATTACTTGATACCCAAGGAATTCGTTTTGTACAGCGATAATCACGCATTGCAGTTCATGAGTCAACAGGAGAAGTTGAACCAGAAGCATGCGAAGTGGGTAGAGTATATGCAAAATTTCACATTCGTGATCAAGCACATTTCGGGGACTGCGAACAAGGTGGCCGATGCCTTAAGCAGGAAGTGCTTGTTGCTGTAGGAATTCAGGGTCAAAACCTTGGGTTTTGAAAATTTAAAAGATATGTATGCAGGTGACGCAGACTTTGGCGAGGCATACGAGGCAGTCGAGAACCCAGTTCTCAGGGATAGGAGTCCTTGGATTGATTACCTGATCCAGGGTGGATTGCTATTCAAAGGCAATCAATTGTGCATTCCAGATTGCTCTATGAGAGAGAATTTGGTGAAGGAAAAACACAGTGGAGGCTTAGCAGGTCATTTTGGACATGACAAGACATTCACCAAGCTGAGTGAGTCTTATTATTGGTCGGGCATGCGCACAGATGTTAAACTGTTCGTTGACAGGTGTCGGATATGTCAACACGCAAAAGGCCGAAAGCAGAACACAGGGTTCTATCAGTCGTTGCCCATACCTGAGAGGCCATGGGAGGCGATCAGTATGGATTTTGTGTTGGGTTTACCGAGAACTCAGCGAGGAGTTGATTCCATTTTTGTAGTGGTGGACAGGTTTTCGAAGATGGCACATTTCATTCCATGTCATAAGACTAGCGATACAACCCACATCGCGAACTTGTTTTTTAAGGAGATTATGTGATTGCATGGATTGCTGAGAAGCATAGTCTCGGACAGGGATACCAAGTTCATAGGTCATTTTTGGAGGACGCTATGGAAGAAGTTAGGGACCGACTTGGCGTTCAGTTCTACATACCATCCGCAGACAGATGGGCAGATGGAAGTAGTAAACAAAAGCTTGGGGGATCTGTTGAGAAGCCTAGTGGTGGAGCACCATAGCAGTTGGGATCAGATCTTACCACAGGCAGAGTTCGCATACAACGATTCAGTGAATCGGAGTACAGGTAAGAGCCCATTTCAAATTTTGTATGGGACACAGCCGAGAGGAGTGTCTGAGCTCAGGGAGCCAGAACAGGCTGAAACTAGCAGCGCAAGGGATGAAGAATTCGTAGAGGCAATGCAAGAACTTCACACATAGGTGAAGCAACAATTGCAGAAATCGAATCAGGAATATAAGCGCAGAGCCGATCAGAGGAAGAGGTAGCTTCAGTTTGAAGTTGGAGACATGGTTCTGGTGCACTTGAGAAAAGAAAGGTTCCCAAGGGGAACATACAATAAACTCAAGATGAAAAAAATCGAGCCATGCAAAGTCCTGAAGAAGTTTGGCGAGAATGCATATGAACTTGAGTTGCCAGAGGGCATCGGGATATCTCCGATTTTCAATATTTCGGATTTATACCCATATAAGGCTGAAGATGCAGAAGCTAGAAGTGTTGAGGAACCAGTCATACAGTGGCAGAAGCAGTTGCCAGTGGCACAGAAACCTGAGATGGAGTGCAAATTGGACAAGAGAGTAGGCAGGAAGACCAGGAGGAAACAATATTTTGAATACCTGGTGAAGTGGAAAGATCACCCAGTGGAGGATGCCAACTGGGAAACAGAGGTAATGATACAGAAGCATGGGCATGGTGTGCAGAAGCTCATGGACAGGAGCCCATGAAATCTTTTGAGCCGAGGAGTATGATGCAGGAGCATCTACGACTTCATCAAGCGAGCCAGCGCGTGGAGGAAAGAACATACAGCTGGACATCGCCAGCACATACATTTTTGAAATGCTTTGGAGATTGTTGCACCGCCATTTGAATGCTTTCATTCATATGAAGCGCCTTTGTATTGTAAAGTAGATAAGAAGGCATTTAATAGTATTAATGCTGTTAGATAGGAATTAACTGTAGATTAGACAGTTTTTGCTTTCGAGAGGGAAAATGGAATATACGCACCCTCCTTTGTATTATGGGATTATTATTCTGTATTATCATTCAGCATTAGCACAGGAGCAAGGAAGAACAGAGCAGAGAGCTTGTGAAGAAACTCCATGTACAGATATTGATTTAATAGGAAAAGCTTTGATTCAATTCCATGGATGTGTCTGATCTCTGTGTGTTGTTGATATTATGTTGTTGCATACTTGCTTCTTTTTATGCTTATCTTCTATATGTTGCGTATGTGATTGCATATCAGGTTCGAAACCTGAGAGAATGAGGGAATGAGTTTCAATTGTTTCTCTGCTTAAGTCAGGAGATTCCTGCATAGAGTGCAATTGAATTCCTCCGCATAGAGTGCGTTGAGGAGACTAAGCAGTTGAACTTTTGTTCTCTTTTTCCCAGAGTCATGTTGGGTTATTCGAGCCATGAAGATGAAGTGTAGGTTGGATTGAAGTCTCAGTAGTAAGTCTGAGAGAAGAACGGCGCGGGCTATTGTCTTTATGAGCGCACATAGTCCGGAAGAACTCAACACTTCAAGAGTTGTTGAAGTTCGAGCGTGGGCAGTTGGTACAGAGTCTCTGGAGGAGAAGAGGGACCAAGCTCAGGAGGGATAGTACCCTTTGCTTCAGCTGCATAGGATGAAGCTGGTGCAGCAGATAAGTTTTCAAGAGGAAGAGAATCGACGACTTGTAATCCCCGTGAAGTTTTGCGAAATCCCGAGGATCGTCAGATCAAGGAGGAGTTACGCAGGAGTTAACCCGTAAGTGCAGACGAGGAGGATTAAGGTCCATCAGAATTCAGAGTTTCAGCGTTCGGGGATAGGCGAGGTAAGAGTTCTACACCTCGTGAAATCGCGAGTTGCGATTTCTCGATTTGTCTGGAGCCGTCGATCAGAACGGGGACACTTGGCGCAAGATCCTGAGGAGTCAGGATTCGGGGCTTTGCAAGGACTGTGACCTTGTGCATCAGGAAATGTGAATTCATGAATCGCGATTTCCTGATAGCACGAGTGGGAGACAGGTGTCAAGGCGTTAGGCCTCACCATGAGGTGTTGAAAGGAGGCATCGTAAAATCGGGGTTCGGGGTTTTGTGATGCAAAAGATTTGCGACCGGTGAAATTGCGACCTATGATTCCGCGATAAAATCACAACCGTCAACTTGTGGGACACACGTCAAAGGATCCCTTAGAGTCGGGGTTCGGGGAATCGGGATTCGGAGAATTGGGGTTCTTGACGTCAAGAAATTCTTGCATCGCGGATTCGCGATCCACGAAATCCCGAAGTGACGTGGCATGTGGGACCATGGTTTCTAGTGGAGTACAGGTGGAAGCACATCAGCATATTGGGGGTCGAACTCCCGATAGAAGGAAGAGGTGGAGGTGTCAAAATCCACACGTGCCATCGCATGTCGGCATATCGGTGTTCAGGGTTTTGAAGGGTAAGTAGATCACTGCCTTCCATCTGCCGATTTCCCGATAGGGAAATCCCCGATACTCGGGAGCGTTGACTGTTGACTATTCGGGGTTCGAGGTTTGGAGCTATAGGTGAATTGTGTTCGTGTGAACCGCGAATTCCCGAGTAGCGATATCCCGATTTCTGAAGGAGGGGGAATCGCCGAAGGAGTTACTGTGGGAGACTCGCGACTCCCGAGGGGAGTTGAAAGGGCTTAGACTCTTTGGGCCCGTAGTCGAAGGAGATCCTGGTGGGAGCGGCCATGCCGTCGAGGGCAGGTTAGTGTCAAATAAGGACCATCAGATCTAGAGAAAATGTGATGATTGTTAGATCTGGGAGAACCATGTCAGAAGACCATGTCCGTAAGAACATGTGGCTGGCTAAGTTGGCAAACCATTTCAGTCATCGAATTAAATTAGTGGAAGGACAGGATAAGCAAGGCCTAATATTCAAGATCTTGATCAGCGGAATATCCATCAGTCGTCAGATCAAATTAATTGAAGGATAAGATAAACAGGGCACAAGGTTTGAGAATTCTAGTATCTGAATCTTCATCATTCATCGGATCAAAATAAGTGGAAGGAAAGGATAAGAAAATATGGAGTCATTGGATTTAATCCAAGGTAAAGCTGCATCGCAGATAGATCGAGTTGTTGATCTAAGATCTTGATCAAACGAACAACATTCATTTCGGGTCTAAAGATGTGAGGAGGTTACGCTCCAAAAAAATCACTTCGAGAGTTTCATTTTGAGATTTTAAACTCTCGAAGCCCATAGACCTAGAGAGCCGAAATACATTCTCGATTGTCAGATCATCCAAAGTAAATCTCAGTCGTAAGATCATCAGAACAAGATCTCAAGCGTCAGATCGTCCGAAGAAAATTTGGGTCGTCTAATCCAAAGCGTTAGTTTGAATGTTGAAATTCCTAAAGCCCGGAGACCCGAAGAGCCGAAATACGTTCTCGACCTTCGAATCATCCAAAGTAAATCTTAGTCGTCATATCATCCGAAGAATATCTCAAGCGTCATTTTTTTCGAAGCGAATCTAGGTCGTATGATCCAGAGTGTCAGTTTGAATGTTGAAATTCCTGAATCCTGGAGACCCGAAGAGCCGAAATACATTCTCGACCACCGGATCATCCGAAGTAGATCTCAATTGTCAGATCGTCTAAAGAACATTTCAAGTGTTAGATCACCCGAAGTGAATCAGGGTAGTCTGATCCAGAGAGTAAGTTTGAGATTTGAGATTTCAGAAGTCCGGAGACCCGAAGGATATCTCGACCGTTGATCGAGAAAGGGGCCACAGAACTGTTGATCTAGTTTAAAGGTAAAATTCTCGAAGTGGAAGTAGAGTTGTCGATTGAGAAGGAAAGGTGTCCATAGATCATTGACTCTAGAAGATTGGTGTACGGAAGAAAGAAGGGTTTGAGATTTGAAACTCTCAGAGCCTGGATCACGAAGTAAATCTCAACCATTGATTTAGGAAGGTTAGATCTGATCCACAGATCGTGAAAGGACATATCTGAACTATCCGTTCAGGAGCACCATCAAGATCTTGAGATCAACGGTCTTGTCGTATTGCAGGTATTGAAGGTGCGCGAACTTTAAAAATTTGAAGGTGGCCTGCAATTGAAACCATGGTTTTGGAGAAAGGACACATGGAGGCGCGAGGTAAATTACGAGGAAAAAATCAGTTTGATTCAAACCACCTTTGGATCCGCTCGCAATCGTGTGGTCACATGAGATCATCACTCAAGTTCATATCATGAAACAGAGCTAGCGCTCACTAGACCAAGATGGGGAAGTGCCCTATGAATAGGTGTTTGGTCATTGTCGGTGCTCACGTGAAGGAAGGGGCTTAGAAGCCAAAGAAGCCAAAAATGACTGACTGTATTTACCAGAGATGATGAAGAGTTGTGGCTACCAGAGAAGCCAAAATATCTTGGGATAACGACCACTAATGATGAACGGACTCAGAATAGTCACCAGAGAAGATGAAGAGTTTGAATGATGATCAGGCAGAGGATCGGGCGTTGGAGATTTGGAGTGTAATGGATGATGAGAGAAGGTATAAAGGAAAAAAGTCATGACAGAGGTAGGTTTTTGTTTCTTTGTAAAAAGTATTCGAACTATAAGCAATGAAGTTTTACAGCATGAACTAAGGGAGAAAATGAAGAGATGAAGAACCTAAGTTGGACATAGTAGAAATGGTGAAAATAATAGACTATAAGAGAACTTAAGCGCAAGAAGATGTGAGCAGTAAGGCATTGATGCAGGTAGAGAAGACCATTGTAGCAGAATAGTGATGAGACTGGTAAGGCATTGATCAATACTATATCACTGTAATAAATTTTAGCAGGCAAAGATTTATATCTTAATGTGGTAGGGTGGTGTTAGGGAGGATTGTTGTCCTCAGAGTTTCAAGTGGGTGCTTGAACATAGGGAGTTGTACAGCCTCCATCTGGTTGCAGCCCAAAAATCCAGGGTTGTAGGGTGGTGCAAGGGAGAACCATTGTTCTTTGTTATACAGGTTGGTGCCTGTGTGACTGAAAGTTGGTGCTTCCATCCAGTTGGTGTTGGAACACTCAGGGAGTTGGTGCTTCCTTCTAGTGAGTTCTAGAGAAACCAGAGAGTTGGTGCTCTCAGCAAGTTGTATCTTGTTAAAGAAGAGGTTGCAGCCTCATTTTGAGTTGGTGCTCAAAGAAATATGATGTACAGAACTTAAAAGACTACCTATCATTTGAAGAGGAAGAGTTTTTCTCCCATTATGGGTTTCCTCATGAATATATGTCTCTGTGTATATCATATATGTGATTGATGTTTGTTATTTATGTCGTTCATGTCTTGCATAATCTTGATGATCACTTGGAGATGGTTAATAATATTTTAATATGCATAAAACAATTTAAGAACAATAACAATTGATTCACCCCCCCTCTTGGTTGTCTTAGTAATTCCAACACATACCTACAACAGACAAACCAAAACAACAAAACACTTCCTTCTTGGTAAGTAGTCAAGAAAGCATTTCATATTTTCTTACTCTTATTTTATTTCATCACTTGATAATGCCACAAAGTTGCTTGTTCTATGTTTTTTCATAACCTAACACCCATTTTTTAGTATCTTTCTTTCTTTGTTCTAGGTCTTTCTTCTATTTTATGGTCCACGAGAGCCCCAATCCTGGTTCATTTGTACAAATGCCTTCACTTTTTAGAGACCTTACTTAAAATACAATTGTATATTTTTTGAACTTGCCAAAGTATTTTTTTGTCATTTACAAAGATTATTGAAAAGACAATTGTATATTGTTTTACGTTGCCAAGGTATTGTTTTGGCATACATAGTTGTTGATTTTCCAGAATTTTACTTTCAGACAGAATTTTCAAGCCTATGTTCACTCTCTCTCATTTTTCAATGAAATATCTTGTTCTATGCATGTGTAGCTATTGACTTTTATTCCACTAAATGATTTTTTTACCTCTATTCTATGTTTAGTAAATTCAGTATCATATTGTAAAAAATCGATAAAAAAGTGTTTGGTCCTTTCTCGCACCTTTCTTTCCTCCTCTCTGTTAACTTAACCAATGTTGTCCATTGTCAGGGATTGTTTTAATTCTAAACATGATCAAAATTTATGGTTCTAGATTTCATTTTTCAAGTTCAAAATATTTATCACTTTTCAATGAAATATCCAGTTATGTGCATACATAGCAATTGAATTTCATTTCACGAAATGATATTTTGGTGTTTATGCAATGATTAGAAAATTTTGTATCATATTGTAAAAACTGAATAACAGTGTCAGATCCTTTTTTAGGCCTTTCTTTCATTGTCTATTCTTACTTAACCAAGGTGCTCCATTGTCGAGTTTTGTTTTAATTCTGACCATGATAAGAATTTATGGTTCTGGATTTAATTGTTTTACGTTAGAAGTTTTAGAATTACTCTAATTTTGGATTGTCCATATTTTTAGTTATATGCAGATGGTCTTCTCTGAGCTTTGGTTAAAGAAGAAGGTGTACCGGTAACCAATTTGTGATATCATATTATCAATTTCAACATTCTACACAAGGAACTTTGGCTATCTACAGAAATATACCCTTTTTTCTTTCCACAAAACCTAAGTTGCTCACACTTTACATTGTTTCCCGCGCATTGTAAAATATGCATGCTTTTCATTGATCCCTCCACAAATCCACTTCGATACATGTTACATTGTTTCTTCTACATATTTACCTCTAAATACTTCCTTTTACTAAGTTCTATACCAGATGTTTTTATTTATTTTTTTATAATAAACATTGTTACTTGAAATAAATTTAGTTCAACAATATTGTTTAAGTTAAACAAATGCATAAAATCATTTTGTTTACTTTATATACCTATATTTTATAATAAACATTGTTACTTAAGATAAATACAAGTGTCAAGAGTTAGTCTTGGAAACTTAGAAAATGAGATTGCCATCAATTACTTAGTTATCATGCAAATTACATCGTTGGACAGAATCAATGTTATTGAACTATTGGAAGTATAAAGTTGTAAAGTGCAGGAAAGTTGGAGGATGGGTGATATGAATCATCAACACAAGGGTTAAATTGTGTTACATGTGTGGCACATATGCCTTTGTAGACGCCTAGAATATATGGTTGTGTGGATGAGATGTGTGTGCTAAAGATATATCTTCGCCGAAGATATATATGTTAAACACTTCACTTATTTACAATTTTTTCTTAGACATTGAACAATTTATCTTTTTTCATATTTTTTACAAAATTTAATGAAAAATGCTTTTGTTGCAAAGACTCAAAAATGTTTAAAAATAAAATTTTCATAAATGAGTTAGTTATCAAGAAAACTACATTGTTAGTCAGACTCTGTGTGATGGAGCTATTGGAGGTGTAGAGTTGTGAAATGAGGGAGTGCATGATGATGATTGTTATGAATTATACATACAATAGTTCAAATTATACTAGAGATTTTTTATGCGGAGGATATGCCTATGTGGACGTGCAAAATATATACATGTTAGGATGATGTGTCCATGCCCAACAAAAATCTGTGTGGTAAATATATATGTTCAAAATATTTTTTATTTAACCATATGCATAAAAGCATTTTGTGAGCTATTAAAACTATGGAATTGTGAAGTGAAAGACTATGGAAGGATTAGTGATATCAATTTTCCAAAAAAGGGTTCAAATTAGACTTTGCAAGGGATATGCCTTGATTTTCACAATTATAATGTGAAAACACTTTGCATTGGTTCTTATCAATCCTAATCTCCAAATGCTTTACATTGTTTCTTGCATATCCTAACCTCCCCATTGAAGATTTCACTTATTTACATTACTTCTTTCACATACCAACCTCCACATTCAACAGTTCACTTATTAATTTAAATTTGTATACCACATTCAATATTTCACCTCCTTTCTTATTTTTACAAAGTTTGAGGAAAAATGTTTTCACTGCAAAAACTTTTCATTCCTTCCCACATATGATAGCATCCCCATTCAACATTTTTTCTATATTTTTTGTAGTGTGTGGATGTGCAGAGGATATATTTGTGTAGAGTGGATGACATAGTGACTATATATAATCACTACAAAACACTCTGCACAATTTGAACCTTCCATAAGTGAGTTGGTTATCATGCAAATTGCATCTCTTGTTAGAATATGTATCAAAGATAATGTTTTCACTTGTTTATATAAACAAATATGGAAGCGTGATTGAATTCAAGGGATTTTGATTCAATGTTACTTGAGGATGTGTTAATTTTGTGTATGTGTCCCTGCATATACCTTGTGAATTGTTTTTCAACGTTCCCTCATTGATTTATAAAAAGTGAAGTGAAATTCTTCACATATCATGATAGGGATATTACAATTTTCTCAGATTAAAAAAACTATATTAACCTAACTTTTAATTTCCCTAGATATATTTTTCATTTGAAATTATAATAATGAATCATTATTGATGCATTCCAACTAACCATTATACTTTAGTTGTTTCATTTGTCATTTTATATTTTTATATATTTCGATTCTTTTATTATTTTGATCCGAATTATTTTTGGCACGAAATGAGAGTGGAGATATAATAAAGAAATGTATAGAGATATATTACATATCCAATAATATAACATATATATATCATATAAATAACCATAAACACAAAGATATAGTAATACACAATTTCTATTAATGAGCAAAATGTACAAAACTGTAGAAATACAGAGTGAAAGACTCGCTAAAATGGTGGCAACTTATTTCTAAGAAGATATGTGATGGCTACGCTCATTCAAAATAATATGGATATTACAATGAGACTCCAAAGTCCTTTTTAACATAAATAAAATCCAAAACCCTAACCTCGGAAGATGGAAAGCCAACAATTTTGTGGACCTCGTTTTGGGTAGTTTGGTGTATCAACTTCCTAGGGGGTTAACTTAGGCATACGATCTTTGTTTGGGGTGCACTATATCTCGGTGGAAATGTATTGATGAGGAGCTTCATTTCACAGGCTCAATACGAGTCTTTGGACATATTTGAGGTGCCCAATCGTGAAAAAAAGTCGTTTAGGCCCTCAAAATGGCCCTGGAACTTTGGGACCCGAAAAACTGCTAAAAATAGTAAATTTCTAGTAAACTCTTTTGATCTAGTTGGAATAGGTGGGTGGCCACTGATATCCACCTGGATCATATTTTTTTGCAGAGTACGTATTCATATTGTCACACACTTTAAATTCCATTCAAGAAATTATATATATATATATATTCAACCATAATAATTTAATTACTTCTCATCATCATAATTGTTGCATATAAGTTTGTTAATTTATTTTATTCCTACCTTTATGTTTTTATTTGTTTTCCTTTATCATACGATAGTCTCATTATTCTTTCATCATTTTATTATGAACGAGAAAACCATAGAGAACAAATGATTACATAGAAAGTCCTTTATAACTTCTCATAACTTGTTATAGTATCTTATATTACAATAGTTGACGAAATTGATACGTAACAATATATTTCTTCATTATACGTTGTTTTTTGTAAAATTTATCTTGAGTCTTATTCCACTAAGACTAGGTACTTGATGACCTATAAATGTTTACTTTTGCTAAGTTTCATATTTTATGTGTTATATCTATAGTCATTATTATTTGAGGATATGATCAATGCCATGTATAAGGGTCTCATGAAGGTTTGTTTATTTTTTATAACACCCTTATGGCCAAGGATGATTTTAATGATGGAAATTTATTTTAAAATGTAGAAACCTCAGCAAATCTTACTAATCCTTCATATGCCAACTATAAATTATTGGCGGTATTTTTGTAAAAATATTCAAATTTATAAGGATTTTATATAGTTTTTATAAATTTTTGGCGATTTTTGAGGTAAAATAATTTTATCCTATAGAATTTGGGCAAATCGTTTTTAAAATAGCGAATCTCGTTTTTGGAAAAACCATGAAAAATTAGCTCATATGCGAAATTTAGCCCCTAAAATCATCTATGCTTATGGCTATACATTCCCACTTGACACTATCACATTGTTATTATAACTCTTAATCATATCATACCTTATATGAGTCCATGTAATTCAACGTACAAGGTTTGTATGGTATTTTCATGTTGAGGTAAGTTCATAATTAAAATGGGTTTTATTGCATATCATTTAACTTGGCATATGAAATGAAGGTTTATATTTAAGGGAGTTTATTATGAGGTTCACGAGAGATTAAATCGTGTTATAGTACTATTTCTTAATTTAATTCCTTACCAACTTTTCTTCGTTTAGCAGTGTGTCATACGGGATGTTTACGATGCAACGATCTTGCATGCGCCACATGTGGGGTTACCATCTCGATGAGAATTAATCAACAGATTTCCTAAGGATGTATGTGTGCAGCATCATTTTGTTCAAAGGTGTTAGGGTTTCCTTTTCATATCCTTGGGTGAAATCATGAAGATGGGTTACACTTTTGCTTGTTTTATAAGAAAAAAAGCTATATTTTCACAAGTTCTTCAACTTCCGACATACAAAAGTATTTTTTTTATTTAGAATTTCACTTTACAGTAAAAACAAAACTTGTGAAGAATCGTGTTATCTTTCCAATGACTATTTTTCAATTTTTTTTTATCACGATTTGATATGTCAATTTGACAATTGTTTAACAGTATGTTTCCTAAACATGAAATGAATGATAATGAGTTACTTATTTCTACAACAATGTATATATTATTAAACTTATGTTTTTAAGAAACAAAATATACTGCAATAATCTACAGAGACTCTATTTTATTATGACTATTATTTTGAATTTAACGGATGAATATTATAATTTCTAGAATTTTTTTAAGTTGACCAAGCTGAAAACGTTGCAGAGTTTAAAAACATGTTTTTCTACACCTTGTATCTATCTTAATTTTTACTTAAAACTAAAATTTAAATATACCCTTTTGAAAAGAATAGTTTAAGGATTATGAATATATTTTTTCAAATTTTTTCACTGTATATTTTTTGAGATACCAATATTTCATTTCACCGAATCATAATGTCTGCTGAAAATATTATGTAGTGATTTTTTTTAAAAATTAAATAAAAATAGATAAAAATAAAGAAAATGAAAACAAATTATATGAATTGAAAGTAGATTCAATTTTGGAAATGCTGGTGTCATTTTCGAAACCAAATTATCAATGTTTGCAGGAGTCCGCAACCTCTGAAGTTTAGTTATGTTTGGGGCATTTCTCTCGTTTTGGTTTTTAGTTGCAATTTCCCTTTTTCGGCTGAAAAAATAATGTTTCGGTCGAAAGTCTAAAATCTAACGGAATCCATCAAAACTGAACGGTTTCCAGGTCTTTCAGCCAAAAAACTAATTAGTTCAGCCGAAAGACTGTTGAACGAATTTCGTCCGTTGGAAAATATGAAACGACACGTCGTATGGTTTTTTTCGCGCCAAATTGTATAAATAGGATTTCGACCAAACAAATTTAACACAATCCATCAAATGAACATAAATATATAAGCTCGAGGATAAGGATTTCAAAGCATTTCTATTACTGATTGCAGCTGTATTCTTTTCTTTTTTTATTTATTCCCTCTGTTCCATAGTCTTAATCGGAGGATCGATATCGATACATGGTGGTTTTTTAAAACACTTAA
>ML781184.1:792455-808158 GCA_009831015.1 Picea engelmannii | reverse complement strand
TTGAGTTGATTTATTTACCATGATATTTATTGATTTGATGATATGTTGTTGACATGTTCTGACATGATGGTTGATGATGCAGGTTGACGATAGCTTGCCGACCAGACTCACATATGGAGTAAAGGGGCCACACATGATTTCCATAGAGGATGAGGGAGAGGTGTGGACAGCAGCCCTGCCACAGCCTACTAGCACTCACGCCGTGGCTCAAACTGTAGGTTAACGATTACCTAGTTCGAGAGGATCCACGATGCCGTGAGGGAAGGCTGCAATAGTCACTCACAATGATTCTAAGGGGCACGCAATAAGGTGGGGGCCTTATTCCTTAGAGCCCTTAGTCTCCCACAAGTTCACCTGGCAGAGTGTTGACTCCAGGGGTTATATATGTCTACCAATCCGTCAAGTCGGCAAGTGGCACCCTTGGAGCACGTGGTGCATCCTGAAGGGCACGTCACGCAAAAGAAACACAAGTGGGCGAGTGGCACCCTTGGAGCACGTGGTGCATCCTGAAGGGCAGGTCGCGCAAAAGAAACACAAGTGGGAGAGTGGCACCCTTGGAGCACGTGGTGCATCCTGAAGGGCACGTCGCGCCACAGAGGCAAATGAGGTGAGTGGCACCCTTGGAGCACGTAGTGCATCCTGAAGGGCACGTCGCATTGATGATGAGGGTGAGACCACCTAGATGACCCTAAGACCTTAACGCCTGAAGAAATTCTCAAAATGACTCCCCTAATTAAAATGTCACCCAGTTCAAATATAAACCTAATTTTAAAAAAAAACATCTCTAAGATAAAATTTTGGTCTAGCCTTAGGATTAGACCCTGCAAAAATAAACGCAAAGGCATAAACTAAAACCCTCCTATGTGTTAGTTAAATTCTTCTTAAATTAAGGGGGGGTAAAGTAATGAGGGAGATAAATTAATTGAAACCCATGGTTTTTAAATGATAAGAAGAAATAAACTAATTAAAGTGTGGGAGTATAAAAGTTAGGATTTTAGAAATACAATGAAAGGTTTAATGAGTGCTTTTATCTTTTTGGGTTTTAAAAATAAAAATAAAATATTAAAATATATATATATATATAATAAAAAATAAAACAAGAGAGAAATAAATAATAGAAATAGGAAACTTGTAATAAAGGAAACTTAATAATGGAAAGTAGGGGACCTAGGGTAAAAAGCTAAAAGGAATCAGCAATTAAGGAGTTACTAAAAATCAACAACTTCATTTTAGGAAAGTTATTAAAAGCATGAGAGGGGATCTAGGAACCCTAGGAGTAATTTAAGGAGCGATTTTTGGGGGGGGGTGAGGGAATTGAGTCTTTTAATTATTAAAAAAAAATTAATTTTTGGAGAACCATAGGGATGAGTGACACTTGGATGGCAGAGAATTTTTAGAGGTTTGTCATAAAAAATTAAATTAAAAATGTTTAGGAAAGTAGGTGGGTCTCAAATTTCTATAAAAGAAGGGGAAAAGAAGGAAGAGGCAATGAACGGTTAGCGTAATGTTACGCTGTCAGATTGAGGTTTGACGAATTTCTTGTGAGGAGTTGGGTTTATCTCAGCTGGATTGGAGTGGGAGCTCAGCCTTGGAGGCAAGATGAGAAGCTAGTCTTATCTCTGGATCTTGTGTGGCCCCTTTGCGGCTCGAGGGGCTAAGGGGGAAGCAGAGTACACCTAGCAATTGGCTGGGAGGTACCGATGAGGGTTCCACGGTCGGAAAGCAGGAGCGACAAGGAGCGTGGGACTTCGATCGAGGCGCAGACATCATACAAGGCAGGCACAAGGAAATAGGTATGCTCGTTTATTTTATTGAGTATATTGCATTAGATATTAAGCCGGGAACTGTAAGATGATTGTAATGTTCTAAAATGTCGGTTCTGGCAATCTCGCTTCCTGATATTTTATGGAAGTAAAACTAGATCTGGTTTCCCTCTGGCACTTGAATGATTGATTTCTAAGATCACTTGATCTGGTGTTTAGACCTGGCAATTTATTTCACCTCTGGAAATTGTGTGATCTTCTGGCAAACGTTTTAACCTAGCAACTCGTTTCACCTCTGGCAAATTGTTTGATCTTCTGGAAAAACGTTCAACCTGGCAATTCATTTTACCTCTGGCAATTTGTTTTATCTTCTGGAAAATCAATTTAACCTAGCAATTCAAATTATCTTCTGGCAATTCGTTATCTTCTGGCAATGCGTTTGGGGCGTTTTTGGTCGGCATTTTAAAGGGTTTAATGAGCTGCATTTTTCATTTTGTTTTTGGGCGTTTTTGCCACTATATATTGGGCATTTTTCGCAACTATTATCTTGGGCGTTATTGCAGTTGTTATGTGGGCATTCTCTTCCAGATCGAATCTCCTTACATTTCGTTTTAGTTATTGGGGGTCTGCGTTTTAAATGACAAATGCAAAACTAAATGCAATCTGAATGCAATTCGAATCTCTTTACATTTCATTTTAATTATTGGGGGTCTGTGTTTTAAATGACAAATGCAAAACTAAATGAAATATGAACGCAATCCGAATCTCTTTACATTTCGTTTTAGTTATTGGGGGTCTACATTTTAAATGACAAATGCAAAACTAAATGCAATCTGAATGCAATTCGAATCTCTTTACATTCATTTTAGGTATTGGGGGTCTGCGTTTCAAATGACAAATGCAAAACTAAATGCAATCTGAACGCAATCCGAATCTCTTTACATTTCGTTTTAGTTATTGGGGGTCTGCGTTTTAAATGACAAATGCAAAACTAATGCAATCTGAACGCAAATCCGAATCTCTTACATCTCGTTTTAGTTATTGGGGGTCTGTGTTTTAAATGACAAATGCAAAACTAATGCAATCTGAACGCAAATTCGAATCTCTTACATCTCGTTTTAGTTATTGGGGGTCTGCGTTTGAATGACAAATGCAAAACTAAATGCAATCCGAACGCAAATCTGAATCCCGTTACATTTCGTTTATTTATTGGGGTCTGCGTGTTACTGGTGAATGCAAATCTAATTGCAACCTGAATGCAAATCTGACTTTCATTACAATTCATTTTATGTATTGGGGTCTGTGTTATTGTTGGGTCTGCGTTCCTCATTCAGGGGATTTAATACACGGGCGTTTTCTATTGGTTCTGCGTTCTTACTATTCCTTAATGCCATGCATTATGGCAACATTACTAATCTACCATCCTTTAATGCAATGCATTATTTACAGTTGCGTTTTCTATTTGGGTCTGCGCTTACAGTTGTTTATTAATTGATAATTATTAAATTGTTATAAACAAAAATGTTGAATAAATTGCATTATTAATCATTTACATGCATTATGGTATCATTTCTACCATTGGGTTATTCACTTTCCATTACTTTATGGTAGTAACATTGTAGGTTTTAATGTCACCATTAATCCGTAATATGATGTAAATTCTATATATAGACCCCTGTTAATTATTGTTGTTTATAAGTATGGTCATTTTTATTATTGTTAATTTGTCATTTCAAATCTTGTCCTTTTGTCATTTTAGAGATTGTCTTAATATGTATTGTCATTTCTAAGTATGATGTTATTTGAAAATTTCCATTATGATGTTACTTATACATAGGATGAAATTCTAAGTATGATGTTATATGGTTAATTTCAATATGATGTTGTTTATAACTATGATGTTACCATGCCATTTGAAAAAGGATGATACTCATCATTATGAGGTCATCTTTAAATGCTATTGCCTTTAACCTTTGTCATGTTTAAACATTGTACTTATTATAAATGTGGTCATTTGATTAGGATGTTACCTTGTTACTTTTAGTTACAAATATGATGTTAGTCTTGAATATTTACAATATTGTAAGGGTTTTGTCCCTTAGTGGAAGGTGTACTAACATTTTATTGTTTGATCAATGTAAATGTAATACCCCCACCTTGGAAAACTGCTATGTAGTCTGGATAACTCAGGAGCGTAAGGACGTTGTATTTGTTTATATTAATGTGGTAGTATAATGAATATGGAGGATAATTCAGTGTAATGACATAAAATTATTTTATAATTTCAACACAAGGGGTAAAGCCCTTAAACTAAGGTAAATAATTCAATTAGATCTACCTTATAACTAATGTACTCATGGCTTAATAAAATCAATGGAGAATTTGGCTAGTAATCAATCACGGATGAGTCTTAGACATTGCCTTGTCATTAATTTTAATGGTCGTTGTTCGAGTCCTTGTCTTGCGCCTTCTGTAGAAGACGTGGTTGCTCTTTCATCTATGGTTGCGTTGGGTTGTAAAAATTTGTCGATTGGTCTGCTTGTGTCGGGCGGGATATAGATACCTTCTGTAGCCTTAGCATATAGGTCTGTGTGTATTTTTTGTGTATAGGATCCAGTGCCGTATCAAGAGTCTCGGGCCCTTTAAAGGCAGGGTTCCACTCTTGCGACACACCTGACGGAGGTTACTAGTTTCTGCCTGAGCAGTCGGCCCTATATGCTACTGTTGGATTCTTCCCTCTGTGACTGTATTGTACTTAACACCTGGTGTCGTTTCCTTCTTACAGCTATTAGTTGTATGCCTTATGTCTAGGGGCATTTCTTGCTTATTGTCACTGTGATATGTCGGGGTCGTCTTGTGGTGTTCGCATTGTTTGTGTCTTGTTCTAGGTCGGGTTACTAGTTTCTGCCTGAGCAGTCGGCCAGGAGCCTGTCTAATCTTCTTTCGAGAAGACATAAGACTAAACGCCATGTTTTCCTGTGCAGAAATAGTAACCCTAACACCATGAATTCTTCCCTCTATATTCTTACTGTGCACCCCCAGAATGTCTTATTGTTTGTGTTGTGCATCTTGTGCCTATGGTCGTATATTGTTGCAGTTACTCGTTGTGTGCCTACAGTCTTCTTGTGATGAACATCGTGGTTGCGTCTTGTTGGTTGTCGAGTGGCGTTGTACAGTTAAGTCTGTTGTTACTCTACACATGCGCCCACACCTTAACCAAAAAAAAAAAAAAAAAAAAAATTGCATTTGTTACTAGAATGGTTGTCGTAACGAGGAGCACGTTACATATGGTATCAGAGCAGTTTCAACCCGCGACTTGGGATTCGCTACAGCTTTCATTGACATGGTTAGATTTGATTATATTGTTGTTGATCGAGTTCATTGTGTCCATGCAGGTAATCATGGTTAGAGGGCACCGCGGAGGCAGACGATGGGGTGCTAGGGGAGGAGGCATGACGCCTCCAGCAGCATCCACGCCTGAGGGGTCTAACCCCCAGGGAGGCGAGCAGGTCCTTGGATAGGAGCAGATCACAGTTGTCGATGTTGTGGGGATGATGAGATCCTTCCAGCGCATGTCCGAGGCGCTGATCAGTAGATTGGACAGAGATGAGGCTAGGGCACCGGCACCTGCTGAGGTTCCGCCATGTGCATCGGCCGTTACAGGTAGCATTCACCATGAACTCAAGAAGGTAAAATTTCTCGAGTTATTTGGTGCCCCGGACGGCGCAGCTGCCAAGGCATGGTTGGATAATATGGCAATGTGCTTCGCACTTCGTGATTATACCTCCAACATGAAGGTCTGCATGGCAGTCTTTCAACTAAAGGGGAGCACTCTTCTATGGTGGAAGACGCTCCTGCTGCAGCTAAACATGGCCATTGAAGACATGTCATGGGAAATGTTCGAGGAACGGTTTCGAGAGAGGTATCTTTCAGAGGAATTCATTGAGCGTCAACTCAATGAGTTCAACGCATTACGACAGGGAGGTCGTACGGTGCCCGAGTACGAGGCACGTTTTATGGAGTTGCTCCGGTATGCTCCGCACTTGAACATGGAGAAGATCAAGGTCAACAGGTTCGTGTTCGGTCTTAATGGCAGCCTGCGTGCAAAGGTTAGGATTATGATGCCTCAAACCTTGCATGACGCTGTCTAAAAGGCCCTCATAGCAGAGGAGGAGCTTGTTAGCAGGGGTCAGACCAGGACTCCAGCGAGACCTGCAGGATAGGGTTCATCTGGAATGCCGCAGCACCAGACACCAGCGAGGCATACGCCAGGATATCGTGGCTTCCAGAGGGGATCCAAGTTCACTACACCTCGACGACCACCACCTCAGCAGCGGACACCTTATCGAGGACCACAGCAATAGCAGCAACGTTGCCTGCAACAACAATAGTTTAGGCCTGTTCAGTAGAACAGACCAGGTTTCCAGGCCAGCGGGCCGTCATCTTCTACTTCGGGTACCAAGACTACTGGGCCGAAGAAGGGGTGTTGGACGTGTGGGGAGCCACACTACTAGTGTGATTGTCCTGTGGAGAGGACCAGGGCGTCCAGATCAACCGGACCCACTACAGTGGGAGATATGGGCAAGGCCCATCGGATTCACACAGCGGTGAATAACCGCCAGGCAGAGCACCAGTTGATAGTGCTCGAGACGACAGGTATTGTCGCTGACCAGACCCTTAGTATTTTGATAGACCCAGGTGCTACTAAGAGTTTTATTTCTAGTGCAGCGCTAAAAAGGACTAAGGTAAAGGCAGTCGAACAGGATGAGTTTAGCTTCATGGAGATGGCTTCGAGAGCCAAACAGAAGGTCGGAGGAAAGGTTACGGGCTGTGCCCTTAACCTGGGAGAGTTTGTCACAAGGGTCAACTTGTACGTCATGATCTTAGGATCTTATGACGTCGTGATCGACATGGATTGGTTGGAATCGCATGAGGCGATACTCAACTATAAGATGAAACGGTTGAGCTTAGTCGATGATGAAGGACAGAGACGTGTGATAGTAGGACGGAACCAGGGAGTATCCCTGAGGTTTGTTTCTTCCTTACAGTTACGAAAGAGTATGCGCAAGGGGTGAAATCTTTATGCGATCCTTGCGCTAAACGAAAAGGGAGTGGCAGAAGGTCTAGAACACCTTACGGTGGTGAAGGAGTTTGTGGACGTATTTCCAGAGGAGTTGCCTGGGATGCCGCCAGAGAGAGAATTGGAGTTTACTATAGACCTGAAACCGGGGACCGAACCGATAGTAAGAAATCCTTATCGGATGTCGACCCCGGAGTTGCAAGAGTTGAAAATGCAACTGAAGGAGTTGTTGGACCTGGGACTGATACGTCCTAGTGTGTCACCATGGGGTGCACCAGTTATTTTCATTCGGAAGAAGGATGGATCGTGGAGGCTTTGCATTGACTACCGTCAAATGAACAAGGCTACGATCAAGAATCAGTATCCCTTACCAAGAATTGATGATCTCTTTGATCAAATGAAGGGTGCGATGGTGTTCTCCAAGATCGATTTGCGATCAGGGTATCACCAGTTAAGGATCAAGGAGGATGACATCCCTAAGACCACTTTTAAGACTAGATTTGGACATTACGAGTTTACTGTTTTACCTTTTGGATTGACAAACGCCCCAGGGGTATTCATGAGTTTGATGAACGGGGTGTTCCGCGAGTACTTGGACAAGTTCGTCAAAGTATTCATTGACGATATTTTGATCTACTCTCAGACGACGGAGGAGCATGACGAGCATTTGCGCTTGGTACTACAGTGTTTGCAAGAGCACAAATTATATGGGAAGCTATCCAAATGCTCTTTTTATCAATCGAGGATTCACTACTTAGGGCATGTCTTCTCCAGCGAAGGTATCGTCGTGGATCCAGCCAAGGTTGAGGCTATTATGGAATGGCCTGCGCCGACTAATGTCACAGAAGTGTGTAGTTTTATGGGTTTAGCAGGATACTATCGACGGTTTGTCGAGGGATTTTCGAAGATAGCAAATCCGATCACGGAATTTTAGAAGAAAAACAAGAAGTTTGTTTGGACTGAGAAATGCACGGAAGCATTTCGAAGGCTTAAGGAGTTGTTGACAACAGCGCCGATACTAAAGGTCCCTGACATGGAAGTAGACTTCTTGGTATGCACTGACGCATCCAAGGAAGGTTTAGGCGGAGTCTTGATGCAAGACGGATGAGTGATTGCTTACATTTCGAGAAAAATGAGAAGGCATGAGGAGAATTATGCGACGCACGATTTGGAGTTATTAGCCATCGTCTATGCCTTGAAGGTTTGGAGACACTACCTTGTTGGATGAAAATTTTAATTAAAGACTGATCATTGTGGACTACAACACATTTTTACGCAAAGCGACCTGAACGCGCGACAACGGCGTTGGTCGGAATTGCTTAGCAAGTACGACTTCGAGATTACTTACATAAAGGGAACAGTGAACCGAGTGGCTGATGCTTTGGGTTGGAGGCCACGCATCTTTTCGGTGCTACCTCTTCAGACGAATCTACGTGAGAAGATTCTCACTTTACAGCGTGACGATGACTGGTACAAAGAAGTCGATGAGTTTATCAGACAAAACACTATGATGGTACCATGATATGAGGGATTTACTCTTGACCGCGATGGTTTATTGAGGTTTAGAGGTCGGATTTACGTACCGCAAAATGACGAGTTGAGGATGTTGATCCTGAGTTAGGCTCATAGAGAAATTTACATGGCTCACCCGGGAGTTACGAAGATGAGGGCAGACCTTAAGCCCTTGTTCTTCTGGAAAGGAATGAAGGCTGACATAGTCAACTTTGTGGCTAGATGTCTCGAGTGTCAGTAGGTAAAGCCTGAACATAGACACCCGGCAGGATTACTTCAACCACATGCCATTCCGGAATCGAAATGGGAAGTCATTTCAATGGATTTTATCATTGGATTGCCACTGACGGCAAGGAGACACGACTCGATTTTTGTAGTAGTAGACACTCTGATGAAGAGTGCTCACTTTATTCCTGTGTATACGATGTATCAGGCACTGGACATAGTGAGAGTTTTCATCAGTGAGATTGTGAGGCTGCATGGCATGCCTAAGAAGATTATATCTGATCGAGGATCGGTGTTTACCAGATGATTTTGGACGAGTTTCCAAGAGGCCTTGGGAACCCAACTTAATTTTAGTACTGCATATCACCCAGAGACGGACGGACAGACAGAACGTATGAACCGAACCTTGGAAGACATGTTGTGCATGTACGTGATGGACCAACAAAAGCATTGGGAGGAATTCTTGCCATTAGTAGAATTCGCTTATAACAACAGTTACCAGAGCACCATTAAGATGGCGCCTTTTGAGTTTATTTATGGGTGACCGTGTCGGACGCCCTTGAGTTGGGATCGGCTTGAGGATAGGGTCCTGGTGGGACCAGAAGCCATCCAAGAAATGGAAGAGAAAATGCAAACCATAAGACAAAGGATAAAAGAAGCGCAGGATCGACAGAAGAGTTATGCTGATGCACACCGAGTCGACCGTAGTTATGGGGTTGGCGATCAAGTCTTCTTGCGGGTTAAACCGCATAAGAGTTCGATCAAGTTTGGAAAGGGAGCTAAACTCTCTCCTAGGTTTGTGGGACCTTTCGAGATTGTGGAGAGAAAGGGGCCCGTGGCCTATCGACTAGCCTTGCCTGATTCTTTGAGGCGTATGCACGATGTTTTTCATGTATCTTTTTTGAGACATTATATTAGTGATCCTACACACGTGATTGACATGAGTTCCTTGTAGGTGTCGGACGAGGGAGCGCTCACAGCTGAGCCAGTCCGCATTTTAGATCATCGTGTTCGACAGTTACGACGTCGAATGGTAGATCAGGTCAAGGTCCAGTGGGACAGTTATAGTCCACACTCGGCGACCTGAGAGGATGCATATGATATGCGCCAGCAATTTCCATTTTTATTTGATAGATAGACTTATGATACTATGGTACTTATGATATTGTGGTACATTTATTTCTGCATTTATACTGAGAAACTTCGGGACGAAGTTTGGACCAAGAGGGGGTGTATGTAACATCCCGCTCTGGTGCACTTACAAAACTTATTCTTTGAGGACACTTGCTCGCAAGTGATCTGGACCTTTCTGATATTAATACATTTATCCTTGTTGATGAGGCGTTATGATACATGACATGATGTTTTACTATTGTGGTATACAGGTGATATTGACTCAGTTTATTTGAGTGTGCAGGGTTTTTGACCTGGAGGATGTCGAGGCATCGACGGAACCCTTGGACTCTGGATTGAGTAAGGGAGTGTGATATTGAGTTGATTTATTTACCATGATATTTATTGATTTGATGATATGTTGTTGACATGTTCTGACATGATGTTTGATGATGCAGGCTGACGATAGCTTGCCGACTAGACTCACATATGGAGTAAAGGGGCCACACATGATTTCCAGAGAGGATGAGGGAGAGGTGTGGACAGCAGCCCTGCCACAGCCTACTAGCACTCCCGTCGTGGCTCGAATTGTAGGTTAACGATTACCTAGTTCGAGAGGATCCATGATGCCGTGAGGGCAGGCTGTGACAGTCGCTCACGATGATTCTAAGGGGTGTGCAATAAGGCGGGGGCCTTATTCCTTAGAGCCCTTAGTCTCCCACAAGTTCACCTGGCGGAGTGTTGACTCCAGGGGTTATAGATGTCTACCAATCCTTCAATTCGACGAGTGGCACCCTTGGAGCACGTGGTGCATCCTGAAGGGCACGTCGCGCAAACGAAACACAAGTGGGAGAGTGGCACCCTTGGAGAACGTGGTGCATCCTGAAGGGCACGTCGCGCCACAGAGGCAAACAAGGTGAGTGGCACCCTTGGAGAACGTAGTGCATCCTGAAGGGCACGTCGCATTGATGATGAGGGTGAGACCACCTAGATGACCCTAAGACCTTAACGCCTGAAGAAATTCTCAAAACGACTCCCCTAATTAAAATGTCACCCAGTTCAAATCTAAACCTAATTTAAAAAAAAACATCTCTAAGATAAAATTTTGGTCTAGCCTTAGGATTAGACCCTGCAAAAATAAACGCAAAGGCGTAAACTAAAACCCTCCTATGTGTTAGTTAAAGTCTTCTTAAATTAAGGGGGGGTAAAGTAATGAGGGAGATAAATTAATTGAAACCCGTGGTTTTTAAATGATAAGAAGAAATAAACTAATTAAAGTGTGAGAGTATAAAAGTTAGGATTTTAGAAATACAATGAAAGGTTTAATGAGTGCTTTTATCTTTTTGGGTTTTAAAAATAAAAATAAAATATAAAAATATATATATATATATATAATAAAAAAATAAAAAAAAAAGAGAGAAATAAATAATAGAAATAGGAAACTTGTAATAAAGGAAACTTAATAATGGAAAGTAGGGGACCTAGGGTAAAAAGCTAAAAGGAATCAACAATTAAGGAGTTACTAAAAATCAGCAACTTCATTTTAGGAAAGTTATTAAAAGCATGAGAGGGGATCTAGGAACCCTAGGAGTAATTTAAAGAGCGATTTTTTTGGGGGGTGAGGGAATTGAGTCTTTTAATTATTAAAAAGAAATTAATTTTTGAAGAACCATAGGGATGAGTGACACTTGGACGGCAGAGAATTTTTAGAGGTTTGTCATAAAAAATTAAATTAAAAATGTTTTGGAAAGTAGGTGGGTCTCAAATTTCTATAAAAGAAGGGGAAAAGAAGGAAGAGGGGATGAATGGTTAGCGTAACATTACGCTACCGGATTGAGGCTTGACGGATTGCTTGTGAGGAGTTGGGTTTATCTCAGCTGGATTAGAGTGGTAGCTCAGCCTTGGAGGCAAGATGAGAAGCTAGTCTTATCTTTGGATCTTATGTGGCCCCTTTGCAGCTCGGGGGGCTAAGGGGGAAGCAGAGTACCCCTAGCGATTAGCTGGGAGGTACCGGTGAGGGTTCGATGGTCGGCAAGCAGGAGCGGCAAGGAGCACGGGACTTCGATCGAGGTGCGGACAGCATACAAGGCAGGCACAAGGAAATAGGTACGCTCATTTATTTTATTGAGTATATTGCATTAGATATTAAGCCGAGAACTATAAGATGATTGTAATGTTCTAAAATGTCGGTTCTGGAAATCTCGCTTGTTGATATTTTATGGAAGTAAAACTAGATCTGGTTTCCCTCTGGCACTTGAATGGTTGATTTCTAATATCACTTGATCTGGTCTTTAGACCTGGCAATTTATTTCACCTCTGGCAATTGTGTGATCTTCTGGCAAACGTTTTAACCTGGCAACTCGTTTCACCTCTGGCAAATTGTTTGATCTTCTGGAAAAACGTTCAACCTGACAATTCATTTTACCTCTGGCAATTTGTTTTATCTTCTGGCAAATCAATTTAACCTCGCAATTCAAATTATCTTCTGGAAAATCAATTTAACCTCGCAATTCAAATTATCTTCTGGCAATTCGTTATCTTCTGGAAATGCGTTTGGGGCGTTTTTGGTCAGTGTTTTAAAGGGTTTAATGAGTTGTGTTTTTCATTTTGTTTTTGGGCGTTTTTGCCACTGTATATTGGGCGTTTTTCGCAACTGTTATCTTGGGAATTATTGCAGTTGTTATGTGGGCATTCTCTTCTAGATCGAATCTCCTTACATTTCATTTTAGTTATTGGGGGTCTGCGTTTTAAATGACAAATGCAAAACTAAATGCAATCTGAACACAATTCGAATCTCTTTACATTTCATTTTAATTATTGGGGGTCTGTGTTTTAAATGACAAATGCAAAACTAAATGCAATCTGAATCTCTTTACATTTCGTTTTAGTTATTGGGGGTCTACGTTTTAAATGACAAGTGCAAAACTAAATGCAATCTGAACGCAATTCAAATCTCTTTACATTCATTTTAGTTATTGGGGGTCTACGTTTTAAATGACAAATGCAAAACTAAATGCAATCTGAATGCAATCTGAATCTCTTTACATTTCGTTTTAGTTATTGGGGGTCTACGTTTTAAATGAAAAATGCAAAACTAATGCAATTTGAACGCAAATCCGAATCTCTTACATCTCGTTTTAGTTATTGGGGGTTTGCATTTTAAATGACAAATGCAAAACTAATGCAATCTAAATGCAAATCTGAATCTCTTACATCTCGTTTTAGTTATTGGGGGTCTGCGTTTGAATGAAAAATGCAAAACTAAATGCAATCCGAACGCAAATCTGAATCCTGTTACATTTAGTTTATTTATTGGGGTCTGCGTGTTACTGGTGAATGCAAATCTAATTGCAACCTGAATGCAAATCTGACTTTCATTACAATTTGTTTTATGTATTGGGGTCTGCGTTTATTGTTGGGTCTGCGTTCCTCATTCAGGGGCTTTAATACAGAGGCGTTTTCTATTGGGTCTGCATTCTTACTATTCCTTAATGCCATGCATTATGGCAACATTACTAATCTACCATCCTTTAATGCAATGCATTATTTACAGTTGTGTTTTCTATTTGGGTCTGCGCTTACAGTTGTTTATTAATTGATAATTATTAAATTGTTATAAACAGAAAATGCCGAATAAATTGCATTATTAATCATTTACATGCATTATGGTATCATTACTACTGTTGGGTTGTTCACTTGCCATTACTTTATGGTAGTAACATTGTAGGTTTTAATGTCACCATTAATCCGTAATATGATGTAAATTCTATATATGGACCCCTGTTAATTATTGTTATTTATAAGTATGGTCATTTTTATTATTGTTAATTTGTCATTTCAAATCTTGTCCTTTTGTCATTTTAGAGATTGTCTTAATATGTATTGTCATTTCTAAGTATGATGTTATTTGAAAATTTCCATTATGATGTTACTTATAAATAGGATGAAATTCTAAGTATGATGTTATATGGTTAATTTCAATGTGATGTTGTTTATAACTATGATGTTACCATGCCATTTGAAAAAGGATGATACTCATCATTATGAGGTCATCTTTAAATTCTATTGCCTTTAACCTTTGTCATGTTTAAACATTGTACTTATTATATATGTGGTCATTTGATTAGGATGTTACCTTGTTACTTTTAGTTACAAATATGATGTTAGTCTTGTATATTTACAATATTGTAAGGGTTTTGTCCCTTGGTGGAAGGTGTACTAACATTTTACTGTTTGATCAATGTAAATGTAATACCCCCGCCTTGGAAAAATGCTATGTAGTCTGGATAACTCAGGAGTGTAAGGACGTTGTATTTGTTTATATTAATGTGGTAGTATAATGAATATGGAGGATAATTCAGTATAATGACATAAAATTCTTTTATAATTTCAACACAAGGAGTAAGGCCCTTAAAATAAGTGCAATAATTCAATTATATCTACCTTATAACTAATGTACTCGTGGCTTAATAAAATCAATGGAGAATTTGGCTAGTAATCAATCACAGATGAGTCTTAGACATTGCCTTGTCATTAATTTTAATGGTCATCGTCCGAGTCCTTGTCTTGCGCCTTCTATAGAAGACATGGTCTCTCTTTCATCTATGGTTGCATTGGGTTGTAAAAAAATTTCGATTGGTCTGCTTGTGTCGAGCGGGATATAGACACCTTATGTAGCCTTAGCATATAGGTCTGTGAGTATTTTTTGTGTATAGGATCCAGTGTCGTATCAAGAGTCTCGGGCCCTTTAAAGGCAGGGTTCCACTCTTGCGACACACCTGACAGAGGTTACTAGTTTCTGCCTGAGCAGTCGGTCAGGAGCCTGTCTAATCTTCTTTCGAGAAGACATAAGACTAAAAGCCCTATTTTTCTGTGCAGAAATAGTAAACTCTACTGTTGGATTCTTCCCTCTGTGATTGTACTGTACTTAACACCTGGTGTCGTTTCCTTCTTACAGCTGCTAGTTGTATGCCTTATGTTTAGGGGCATTTCTTGCTTATTGTCACTGTGATATGTCGGGGTCGTCTTGTGGTGTTCACATTGTTTGCGTCTTGTTTTAGGTCGGGTTACTAGTTTCTGCCTGAGCAGCTGGTCAGGAGCCTGTCTAATCTTCTTTCGAGAAGACATAAGACTAAACGCCATGTTTTCCTGTGCAGAAATAGTAACCCTAACACCATGAATTCTTCCCTCTGTATTCTTACTGTGCACCCCCAGAATGTCTTATTGTTTGTGTTGTGCATCTTGTGCCTATGGTCGTATATTGTTGCAGTTACTCGTTGTGTGCCTACAGTCTTCTTGTGCTGAACATTGTGGTTGCGTCTTGTTGGTTGTCGAGTGGCGTCGTACAGTTGAGTGTGTTGTTACTCTACACGCGCGCCCACACCTTAACCAAAAAAAAAAAAAAAAATGCATTTGTTACTAGAATGGTTGTCGTAACGAGGAGCACGTTACATATAGACCCATCGTCATATATCCTTCTAAGCATTCCCCTTTCTAACATTTGGATGAGACTAATCTTTTTTAAAGAAAACATAGTATTAGGGAAGCATAATGATATCAAATTCTCATTGGACATCTTGTGATTGGAAATGGCTCACATGTTAAGAAAAGTAAAATATATTTTAATGAAGTTTATTCTATGGGATTTACTTGCTTTAGAATGTTTGAACCCATTCCCATATATGTCTTATGGAGCCGTTCCCTTCAAACCCATAATTTCCAACCATACTCTTTGATTTTCCCCATGTTCATAAAGAGGCACACATGTTGAGAAAGCATATATACTATTATATGTAAGGTGATTAAGTCATGTTAGTTACAAAAAGGTCCCTCTCACATGAAGTCGTAAAACTTCATGTCAACATTTCCAAAATATTTATAATTGTTTATTTCACAACAATGTCAATATGAATGATTATATTAAAATATTAATCATATTTGATGAGCCCAATCAAATTCCATCCCTAAAAATTTCCACCACTTCCATGACAAACCTTATCTTAGAAAGTTG
>ML781184.1:759013-781965 GCA_009831015.1 Picea engelmannii | reverse complement strand
AAGACTACGCTTCACAACATCTTACAAAAAATAATTTTATATGATGATCTAGTTTTGAGAAGCCTTACGAGAACACCTTAGAAGAAAGTTAAGAGATTTCAAACATTGTTTTTATTAAAAAATCTATGAATTAAAATACAAACTCTTTATCATATGATCTTATTCTTATTCAAGTATGTTAGCATTATGTTGATTTATGACATGTAAATTCAAAATAAGGTATATTGATAACAGGTTGACCGATCATATTGATAAAAGAATATGATATTTTTCCATTTAATTTTACTTTTTCGTCCTTACTTTTTCTATTATAGAAATTTTATTAAAATAATCAATATACCCGGATCTTAAGATTTCATTGGTAGATTGTTTTTTTACTTTAATATTATTCAGGTAAAATAAACTATCACAACCTATATGAAAATGGAAATGATCTGTCTCCATATTTATCTTAATCTTAGACATCATATTTAAAAAATTATACATGTATATACATATTAACTAAACATTAAAATATAGCAAAGAGTGTTCATGAAAACTACATGCCTTTAAACATTAAAATCTAGCAAAGACTGTCCATGAAATTTTGTAGAGATAAAATTTTGGCCGCGGGTGGCCAGCCCTGTGACCAAGCCATGGGCACGCCCACGACTTCGCCACAGGGTTGGCCACCCACGGCCCAACCTTTAAATATTAAAATATAACTGAGACTGTCCATGAAAACTACAACATTCTTAATCTTAGACATCATATTTAAAAAATTATACATGTATATACATATTAACTAAACATTAAAATATAGCAGAGAGTGTTCATGAAAATTGCATGCCTTTAAACATTAAAATCTAGCAGAGACTGTCCATGAAATTTTGTAGCGATAAAATTTTGGCCGCGGGTGGCCAGCCCTGTGACCAAGCCGTGGGCACGCCCACGGCTTCGCCACCCGCGGCCCAGCCTTTAAACATTAAAATATAGCAGAGACTGTCCATAAAAACTACAACATTCTTAATCTTAGACATCATATTTAAAAAATTATACATGTATATACATATTAACTAAACATTAAAATATAGCAAAGAGTGTTCATGAAAACTACATGCCTTTAAACATTAAAATCTAGCAGAGACTGTCCATGAAATTTTGTAGCGATAAATTTTTGGCCGCGGGTGGCCAGCCCTGTGACCAAGCCATGGGCATGCCCACGGCTTGGCCATAGGGTTGGCCACCCGCGGCCTAGCCTTTAAACATTAACATATAGCAGAGACTATCCATAAAAACTACAACATTGACAAGAGAAGGTTTTTCCACACAGTCTAGTCGAATTAAAGCCACAGAGCAGTTTTTGAGATGGGTTTTGACACTATTTTGGGGCGACTGGGACTCTGGAGAATTTGGCCACGGGTGGCCAGTTCTGTGACCAAGCCGTGGGTACGCCCATGGCTTGGCCACATGGCTGGCCACCTGCGCCCCCCTCACAGTCCAAAAATACAAAAATTTACGTTTAAAACAAATATTTTAAAACCTATATGACATTAAATGTATAGAAACTTACCTATTGTTTGTCGCATCCATGCTCGCAAACGCAACAACAACCCCTGCGCTCACGACCTCTCGACGACCCCTGCGCTCACGACCTCCCGACGACCTCAGATGCGCTCACGACCCCTGCGCTCATGACCTCTCGGCGACCTCCTCACACAAGAGCTCACGACAACGATAACAAATAGCAGCAAACGACAACAAATTTTCTAAAACGTTTCAATATCGATGTGTGGTTAATATATAAACAATCTTTCGACCGAAATATAGTTCGCCCAAAAAAAAATTCGGCCAAGACTTTGTTCGGCCGAACTATCTTTCGGCCGAAAAATAGTTCAGCCGAACAATTGTTCGACCGAAAAAGGATTGCCGGAAAGAAAATATCCGACCAACCAAATTTGTACATGCAAATCGAGGGGGCGGTTATTGCACCATTCGATTTGACATTTATTTTTTCGGCCAAAAAATAGTTCGGCCGAAAACAATATCTTTCAGCCGAAAAATATTATTAGTTCGGCCAAAAAAATGTTTTTTCAGAATTTTGGAGACCTGATTGTCACGAAAGTGTAACCCACCTCTGTGATTTCACCCTTAACCCTTCTAACCTCTCCCAAACAAGGCTCATTTCACACTTTTCAATTTTGTTTCTCCTCTCTGCGTTCATCCTGAGAGGTTTTTTCAAGAAGTTTAATGTTTTACTAGACCCTCCCATATCTTTGAGAGTTATTGAGTTACAAAGTTAGAGGTCGGTTTTTCAAAAACCCTATTTTCATTCACAGTGAAATTATTTGCAAGAGCCAGGGAATTTATAGCTTCATTAGCTTACAATTGGTTGGTCTATGTCATCCTCAACTGGTAAGAGATCATTAAATATTCTTTACTCGTTCTGGTTTCCTATATAACTCGTAAATTTTATACTTATAGCTTATCATCTGAGTCATTCACGATGTTAGTTCACATTCATGTGTAAACGTTATTCCGCCAACACTGTTTAAAATGTCTTTGTATCATTTTCCTTGGCGAACTTCTTGTTTCTATATATATCTATTATATAATGTTGTGACTGCAAACTTGTATTTTGATCGTGGTAAGCTTCTCTTCTGGTTAGTCTATGGTCTGAAGAGGTTTTCCTTGGACCTCAAGGACTTATCGTTCGAACCCAGTAATTATGTGGACTTTGTGGTCCGAGTTTACTATAACATGATTTATTATAGGGTTTATAATTTCTTTGTTTTACTACTCTCATTTATGGTCTATGATTAAAACCTTTCAAATCATTTTACTCGTCCTAAACTTAGTTAGGACTTCTGTTAAAATATTTTCACAGGTACGATGATTGCACAAAGTATAGTAATGTTCTTTTCTTTATGTTATGTAAATACGTTGATATTTACATCCTTGTTAGACTTATTCTTGGGTATTTAACTAATCATGGGTCATATTTATTGTTGCTAGGGGTACCCATCAGCTATCCGACAACCCTCAACATCCAGATGCAGTTCAAAGGAAATGGAAGGAGATACAAAGGCGCTTTGTACACCCATGGTAAGTTCATCTTCATTTTCATATGTAACTTGAATTTTGTTTAACTAATTAAACGCAAACCGCATTCTAACTTGTTTCATTACTATTATGTAGGTATCGAGGAGATTGGTACCATGGAAGCTCAGAAATACCCTTTCTTGGAAAGGTATTCGGGTTCCATTACTTAATTAAATTTCAAGTCTGGTATTACAATATGTGACTTCTCTGTTTATGCATTTTTTCAGGCTAGTCGACCGAACAATTTTGTATATAATTATTCCTGAAAGTCTCGTGGCTTAGGATTGTTTTCTACACATTTTACATTTCTGTAATTTTATATACTGTGTTTACTTAGTATCGATTCCTTCTTGGATATACACAATCATTGCTTGTATCTCTGTTAAATTCGATTTACTTAGTATTGATTTTGAACATACACAATCTTTATTTGTATATTGTTTAAACTCGGTTTACTTAGTACCAATTTTGGACATACTCAGTCATTACTTGTATCTTGTTAAACTCTGTTTAATTTGAAAATGAATCCATTTTTAATATACAGTCATTACTTGTATCTTGTTAAAATCAGTTTCTTCAATACAGGCTTCTTATCTGAATACCATTCATGTTTAAATAAACAGGTTTTACACATGATTTATATTGGATGTACTACTGGCAATAGGATTTTGTTCATGGATCTAGGAAAATAATACTATGGTTTGTCTTTCAACAATAGTTCTGCATGCACTATGATATGCATCTAATTTCTCATAAAAATCACTTAGATCTAATATTGTTAAGATTTATTTATTCTTTAAAATACTTCATAACACACAATAATACACAGTAAACATTCAGATCAATATTAATAATAAAGAAGTAAAACCTGGAACTTGGGAAAACCACATGTTGAAGACTCTATTCCTCCCAACCATAAACTAGAGTCTTTTTCAACCTCTTTCATCCCTGAGCTGAGTTTGGAATCCAAGGGGATGCCTACGTGGCCTCTTGCAGAATTCTGAGTACCAACTTGTTGTCTAATATTAGAAAATCATTGTGTCAAGTCAATTCAGTGTGTAGCCTTCTCGAGATATTAGTTTGCATCCTAGGAATGGCATCTCATTCCCTTGTCATGAATTCTTTTTATTTTTCCTAGGACTTGTGACACTTTTCTTGAGCCTCCTACTCACTGACCACTTGTCAGATTCAATTCTACACATGTCCATAGTTTCTCCTATAAATCTGGAATGTGTCTTTTTGGAAGTTGATTTAACTCCACAGCTTGTATCATTTTGTTGCCACTTGGCCAACCCCTTTGGATTCCTAACTCCCTCTTTAACAGTTGCTTCAACGTGTGCCCATTTTTCCACATGTGTTTCTTTTCATAAAATAATAAGGTTTTACAATTCAAATTTGGTGAATCGGCCAAATTATCTTTTGAAAAAAAATAATAAAAATAATAATAGTAATAATACTCAAAATTTCAAGTCGTGGGGTATCAAACATATGTTCATCAGTCTGCACATATGTCCCAAGCACTTGCAAGACTACGGTCTATAGTCCAAGGGGAATATATGTTTCTCATTAGAAAATATATGTTGAACAGTGAAACTTAATGTAATTAAATTCACATATAATGAATAGTCTTTGTAAAAATATAATTCATATAATTCATATAATTCAATGTGGAGTAAAACTTAGTAAATAAGAAAGCTAATTGTTCAATGTGGAGTAAAACTTTGTAAATAAGTGAAATGTTCAATGAGGGGATTAGCATATGACTGAAGTAATGTAAAGTGTTTGATGTAAAAACATTTAGCATAAAACTTTATAAAAATAAGCAAAAATTTAAAGTGTTCAGTTGGAGTAAAACTTAATAAATAAGTGAACTGTTCAATGGGGAGGTTAGCATATGTTCTAACCAATGTAAATAAGTGAAGTGTTCAATGGAAGGTTAACATATTCCAAAATCAATGTAAAATGTTTGGAGTTTAGGATGCACAAGAACCAATGCAAAGTATCCACACACATATAGCTTTCACACCTCTGCACATGTATATACTCGCAGAGCTATACTACGATGTATATCCTCGTAGAGCTATACTACGGACATATAGTATGCACCTATACTACAAACATATAGTCGCACCTATACTACAAACATATAGTCCCCACGAATATAGTTCTGCACCTTGCAGAGGTATATCCCCACAAAGTGAACACTTAGTAAATAAAATACATCTTCAACACATAAATACAGTGTGCACACATATAGTTTCCTCACTTATACACATGTATATACATAAAAAATGATGTAGTTATTTATGACCACTGGTACCTTTAGTTTTGTTGATTTCATTGTCCTGTCGAATTCAAATTACAAATTATATTTATTTATCACAGTTTCTTATGTGTGTTGAGGATGTAACAACTTTGTCAATGGATTTTATTAGATATGGTCATTCATAAATATGATTATTCATTTCATTGGTAGATCCCTCTTGTGTGAATAGAGAGCAAATGTTTTTAACTAAATGTTATCCTAAATGTTTTTACATCAACAATACTAAATGTTTCCACTTGTTTTTTCTTTATTCTTATCACTTTACTATGACATAAACAATAATACTATTTATCTTTATTGTGTGTATTGTTTAATTGTTATCTTTTGATAAAAAATATTCATTATCTATACATTTAATTATATTAAGTTTCATTCTCAATTAACTCACTAAAAATTATTGATACATTTTTAATTAAATTTCCACTTAAATCCTTTGGTGCAATGATGGAAATTGGAAGGGGAAATCCAATTTACTCAAAGTTTTTACCATCTTTATTAAATCAAGCCACCAATGGTCGGTTCTCCTTGGAAAATCCAATTTGCTCAAGGACTTTTGACCGCTTCCATTAAATCGGGCAACCAAAAGTCGTACCCCATAGAAAATCCAATTTTCTCAAATAGGTTTGACCGTTTCCAAATCTATATATGACCCAAAAAAATGTTTTTAATGAAAAAATTAATTATTGAAATTATAATAACTTTATTTTGTAGAATTTTAATTAAATTAAGTAAAATTTATTTTAAAATATATTCAACATTTATGAAATTTATCAACTTTACAAGATAGATTTATCTAAAATCTTGTAAAATTTTAAAGTTTTATCAAAATTGATATAGGAATTAAATAGTCATTAATCTAAACAAATTTAAAAAAATTTGAAAAACTTTTTATTTGGAGATTTGGAGGAAGGTAAGTAGAATAAATTATAAAATCTTCATAATACAAAGTCATCAACAAAAAGGCTCAAATCCATTACAACAATGTACTAGTTATGAATTCAACATACCACTTACCTAAATTAAACCCCAAATTAAAAATGCATGATAAACATATTTACCAATTATCAACTTATCTAATTCAAATGTTTTAGGTAAAAAGGAATTTGTCAATACACTTTAAACATTCTACCATTTAGATTGTTTTGGACAATCATCCCAAAATTTAATTATAAAAGATTATTATTTTTCCGTAACTTATTATTGGTAAAAATTAAAATTATATGAGAGAGGATGTTGTCTCACGAAATGATTAATAATTATGGAATTTCAGAATGTGGTGTCTCACGAAATGATTAATACTTATGCGACATTGTCTTTTCCATGGAATAACTTTACAGAGAAGATACTCAATGATTGATACTTATTGTTACATTATGGAATAACTTTAGAGAGAACATATTCAGTGGTCCTTCACTGCCTATTTATAAATAAATAAAAATTCTTCGAATACTTGCATTTTGATAAAGTCACTATGTATTCGAAGGTATACTACTTTATTACTACTTTCGTTTATTAAAGCAAATTATTTCGAATCGAATAAATTGAGCCGAGTCCATGTGATCCATCCCCGCAATCTCTATATAGAGCTGCCGAGGATCCACATTGAAAACCATGTCCACAGCGATTTCTACGAAATAAGTGTGTTGAGATACAGAGAGATCATTCTCTGCTACCAAACCACTACAATGAGCACCAAAAAGTCTGGTGCGAAGACAGCCGGTTCCAATGGATCCGCGGGGAAGTCGAGCGGGGCTTCGAAGGGTAGCCTCGAGAAGTCGGCGCCGAAGCCGAGTTCTCAAGGGATGTCAGCCGGGAAGCCGAGTGTAAAGGGTTCGTTGGGTAAAGGAAATCTGAGCGGCGTCAAATTGCAGGGCGCTGCGGCCGATATGAAGGCAGGAAAGCTGGATTCCTCGTCTAATGTCCCGCTTCCTGTGCAGAAAGGGCAGAAGGGGGGATGCAATTAAGGAGATGCTGAGTGACCCCAGCTTTTTTCCCAGGCTCAGAGGCTCCGGTCGGTGACGTACCGGGACCGGCTCTTCGATGAGCAGACAGGTCTAGGTTTAATATAGTATCTATTGCTGTACGTAGATGAATCTACAATTCCTTTGCATGGTTTTATTAGTTGGTAAAGTCTGGTCTTTTGTCTTCCAACTTATGGTGCTGGAAACTTTTGGGTTGTGAAAATATTAAATATATCAATATGAAGGCCTCTCCTTAGTCGTGGCTTTTTGGTGTGCTATCATCCTTCATTTTCCATTTTCTGTTTAATGTTTTTATTTTCAATGCGTAGTGTCGTGAGTAGTTTTTTATGTTTTGGCAAAGCTGTTGAATATGGAGTTTCTTTAGCTCACATCTGATTAGAATTTTATGTTTTATCTCGTAATAGAGGAAGGAGGGCTCACGCAATGTAGTTAAGCATCCATCTATTAAGCATTCATATTAACAATCTGTCACTCAGTTTTTTCTACAGAAAATTACGCAATGTTCCTTTACAGAAAAGTCCCATAATATATTTCGGAGAGTGTCTTTTTCACTATTATTATATTATTATTGACACATTCCGCCATAACGGACTGAGGAGCAAGATACAAATCATAAACTTTATCTAACTTCGCCTATCAACAAAAAGACAAAAATAACCAGACATATCTAACCATGGATAGGCTAGAGTCCTAAAAACTTCCACAAAAATACATGAAAAAACCAGGAGCATATAGTCTAATAAATATCTAAAAACTGATGAGGACCCTCATGTTCCTCATCACACTGATAGTAGACTATTTTCCCTGGTGCTTGTAAGAGCGCATGTTTGGACAGGTTGTTCACAACTTTGTTATTATCCCTGTAGACATGTGCAAAAGAGATTTTCTGAAAATGCTTGATGATCTCCCTGAGATGGTCCTTCGAGCATTCCAAGGCAGCCACCTGTAGACGACCCTTCCCCTTCAGCCATTCAATAATGATTTTTGAATCGCCCTGAACATGTATCTCCAGAATCGATAGATGAGATGTCAATGTGAGGAGGGTCCACGCTCCCAAGAGCTCAACTTTTGTATTTGTTCCCGTCCCACAGTTGAAAAACCATTTATAACTTTTGTGCCCACTGATCCTTATTTTTCCACCAACTCTGCAATTGTTTCCCGATGACTGAGCTACTCCATCGAACCAACTGATCACCCCACCTCCTTCCAAATTTGTAGGAATGGCACCGCAATAGTAAGCTTTTGTTTTGTAATTACAAACCCTCATGTTTGAAAACGTAAGAAATTCCACCTTCTATGAACTGGAGGCCCCATCTTCAAATGTGGCCAGGTTCCTTTCCTTCCAAATGTACCAACATATGACAGTCGGTAAGCATGGATACAGTGTGTGTTGAGCTTTCCAGGATTTGAAACAACCCGATAGGGTATCTCCCGTCCACCTTGCTGTAAGATTTAAGGATATAGAAATAGTGTTCCAGACCGATGTGACAAAATTACAACCCACAAGCAAATGATATACTATCTCCAAACTTCATTTGCATAACTGACACCTCCCCGAACCTAAGAATCCTCTGCGCTGAAGAATATCCCAGGTGAGGATTTTATTCTCAGCAATTAACCAAGTAAAAAGTTTTATTTTCAATGGGCACACCTAGAACCATAACTCTTTCCTCCAACCACCTATCACATAGTTCCATCTCTTTTTCTCCATCGCCACAAATGCATTTTTAACAGAAATCTGGCCAGACACATCTCCCCTTAACCAAATTAGCTCGTTCATCTTCTCAAGTAATAATACTCCAACATTAATGAGAGCTCTATGAAATAGCTTCCATTCTAGAGCAAGACAACCCTCTAATCCCAGATCATCGCTAGATAACCAATTTGAGCCAATCATCCCCACACGAGATTCGAAATGTGCTTGATAAAGATGGTGTACGCCTTTCCTGTTGATAGAAATGATCAACTCTTCAGACAAAATCACCCCTTCCCCCATGCCTAGTATGTGATCTCTACCTAACTGAATAGAGTGTCTTGTCCTCGGTCGCCAAGCCAACCAATGAAGTAAGGCATGTAATGATTTCAGTAGGTGTTTCCAGGTATTGGAACCTTTAGCATCCACAACATTTACCGTGTGCAACCATCGTGCAACAAAAATAAAGGGGAAGTATTTGTCCTTTAAGATTCGGTGCCATAATCCCTCCTGCATGAGCGCTCTCCACAATGTGTTGCTGCCATAGCTCTATTAAAACAACCTAGATTTCTCAAGCCCCATCCCCCATGTTGTTTTGGACGAGAAATATGTTGCCACGCACACAGGTGGATATTCTTCTTCTTGTTGCACCTGGAGCAAAGGAAACTGAAGATTAACTGTCAGATTCTTTGAAGGATGTGGGAGGGCAAGTTTGTCAAATCCAACCAATAGACCGGTTGGCTTTCGAGAACTGCCTTAATTAGGATTAATCTCCCCCCAATTGTAATACATCTATTGCACCAATGACTTATCCGGCATTCATACTTGTCAATAAGTCATTGTCAGTCCTCTGACCTGTACCTTTCAATCTTCAAAAAATAGCCAAGATACCTGAAACCAACATAAAGATCAAGGAAATTATCATGAAAAATAGTCTTTAAATTCTCCAGAATATTTTGTTGCAAACCATACTGTAGGAATGTAGTTTTCTTATCATTGATCTTAAGACCAGATGCATTATAAAATCTTCCCAATACTCTTTTAATTTCCTGCCATTCCGCCATAGATGCTTTAGTCATAATAAGAATATCATCTACAAACAAAAGATGTAGGACCTTTATAAGCTTTGATACTTTAATGTCTGTCAGTAAGCCTTCCTCCAGACTTTTTTTAAATGCCAGACTCAGGCCTTCCATAAGTAAAATGAAAAGAAGCGGGGACAATGGGCACCCCGGTCGAAGCCCTCTTCCACTATTGAAAAAACCAGATGGCTCCCCATTTATTAAAATAGCATAGGTTGTTGATGTGATGCAACCCATAATCCACTTAGTCAATTGCAAACCAAAACCACATTGAAGTAAAACCATCCTGAGGAAATACCAACTTACAAAGTCATAAGCTTTCTTCAAATCAATCTTAAGTATTAATGCTTGGAGTTTTTTGTCTTTTATACTGTGTAGGTATTCCTGCACAGTCCCAATTGCATATGTAATTTGCCTTCCTTTTAAAAACCCAAATTGTTCCTCAAACAAGGCATAGGACAGGATCGGTCTGATACGTTTAGAAATAATTTTAGAAAATATCTTATAGCAAAGATTACATAGAGAAATCGGGTGAAATTCCTCAAAGGTAGCAGGGCCATTTACTTTCGGAATAAGTGCAATAAAAGTCGAATTAAGAGCTCTGCTCACTTCTCCAGTCAAGCATGATTCCTCCACAGCATCTAGTAAATATTTTGCAACCAATTCATAAAAATGTAGATAGAATTCCACAGTCCATCCGTTCGGGCTAGGAATTTTGTCTTTGGAAAAACCTTTTAACACCTCTAAGACTTCCTCCTTTGTAACAGGTTTTTCTAATAGCATAACTTCCTCCTCATTTACCATCCGTGGAAATAATCCCACCATTTCCACCTACTCCTCAATTGTATTGATGCTCGATTCTTTATAGAAAGTACTGAAATATATTTGTGCTTCCAATTTTATAGCATCCTGTCCATAATGTACTTGACCCGAATCATCTTTAACCTCCTATATATGTTTTTTGTTCCACCTGTAGCTGGCGTAGTGATGATAATATTTAGTATTTCTGTCCCCACTTTTGATCCATATAGCCCTGCTCTTCAAACGCCAGTGCTCCTCCTCAGCCAAGAGCAATTTATTTCTATCATTTTCAAAAAAAATTAACCGTGATCTAATTTCAAGACAATGATCATTTTCCAGAAATTGCTTAGTAAGATGTGCTATCTCTGTTTCTAGACTTTTAAAGGCTAAAATTTCTTTCTTGTTTTTTTCAACCAGCCACATCTTTACCTGATCTTTCAACATAGAAAGCTTCCTAGTCAGTCTGTTTTGTGCTCCATACCCCTCTACCTTCTAATGGTTACTCCAAACTAACCAAACTAGATCAAAAAATGACTCCTCTTGTAAACAAACAGGGTTGAATTTGAAGGGATAAGCCACCAGTTTATAACCATAATCTAACTAAAGTAACATCGGTGCATGATAAGAAATGAAAGGGAACTCCACCCACGATCTATACTTTGTAGCATCACATAAGAGTGTTTCTAAAACATATGTTTTGTCTAGTCTTTTCTGGATCTCCTTCGTCCCTCTCCTGCCATTGTGCCAGGTGGGCAATAGCACCGTAGGCATCACATCCACTAAATGGTTAGAAATAAAGAGATTTAAAAAAAAATCTGCTAATAGATCTGATAAGGCCACCTCACCCCACACTTTGTCGAAGCTAGTAGTAAAATTCAAATCCCCCGCAAGGATAAGATTCTCCTGTGCTAATAATCCTTTAGCTTCCATCTGTTCCCAGAAATGTCTCTGACCCGAGCACGACCCATAAGCATTTATGAAACTGATCCTTTTTTTATCAGGAATATGGATACCTATCAATAAAATTCCACCAACATTTAGAAAAGGTTGCATATCAAAAATATTAGGGTTCCAAGCCACCAGAAGTACCCCCGACTTCCCAACAGAGCTAACAGCACTAATTGTAATATCCCCAAGGATGAGTCTTGTTGTAATCATGTTTATGAATTGTAAATCATGTTTTATAGGCTGGTGAACCGAGTCTTGATAAGTTGGTAGGATTATGTGTTTATTAGGCCGGAGAGCCTAAGTGTTAAGGCCAAGAGCCTGTTTTTGTAAATGTAATATGCAGAACATTAATAAAGAATAAGCATCGCTGCCTGCAGACTGACCACAAAGAAAGAGTGATGGAGGAATAAGATTCTACAAGGTGGGTAAGGGAAAAGGGTCTGAAAGGTGGGAAAGAGAGGCTAATTGTTGAGACTAGGGGCTTAATTCCTTGGGAATAATAATTTATTCTTATTCCAAAAACTATGAGAAATGTATGTTTTTTATCCTAAGTCCTAGGAGAGGCAACGCATACAGCTCCATGTGTGAAAAAGGGAACGCATGCAGCTCCATGAAAACAAGTGTCGACCTAAGCACATGAGGTTAAAGGCTGGAGCATCAGCTGAGTTGGGGGTTGGTCCTCCATTGTTGCGTCTGTGATGCTATTTTTTGAATCCTCTGTCTGAAAACCATTTTTCCTCTGCTTTGGAACCTCTGTTGTTTTACCCTCATGCAATTCTGAGAACCAAAATCAATGAACTGTTTTGTGTCTTCTGTGGAAATCAACACTGGGGAAATCGCCTGAGCATGATGTGTCTAGCGTCTGGTCGTTGCCATTTTGGATCTATACCCATCTACTGTTGCGACTATCATCCATGCATGAATGAGTGTTGATCTATGGTTGTTGTCGTCTTCTGGACATCCATACCCAGTTTTTCATGTTGTTGCTATCACCTATGAATTAGCCAAAGCTCTTGTTGTTGCTGTCAACCTGAACTTGCGGGAATTGGGTTGAAACTGGTTGAAGAACCAAGTTTTCAAGCCCGTGGTAGAAGGGGTGGGTTGTCAGGCTTGCAAGCCACTCTCTTCAAGTGAGAGAGGTTGTTGGGAAGTGATTTTCTCTTAGAGAGAGTCCAGCACCAGCTACAGAGCTCTGAGACTTCTGATCTGGCATGTTTCCAAGGCCCAGAGAGGGAGGTGAAGCATCGATGGACTGTGCTTGTGAAGGTGTATACTCTCTGGCAGAACAGGCATGTGGGGAATGAGATTTCATGATTAGTGGGCGTAAGAAGGCTCCTAGAGAGAATCCTTTCAGTTGCTCTGTGCATTTTTCCTTTAACCTCAGTCTAGTCTAGGATTCCCTTACCTTGGGTGGAGCTTAGTCCCAGCTTGGGGGTGACCCACTGTTGAGCATGATGAGCAATGAGGTCTAAGGCTAGGAGGTTCGTGGAAGGTTTGCATGTGGTTGGTGGGATTACCATAGTTTCGAAGATAAGTATCAGTTTGTGCTTAGTATTATGTTTTGCATGTCTGTGATGCTTATATGTTATCATGTATTCTATTGTGCATATGAGTTATTGTTGATGTCCTTGATGATGTATATTAGCAGTAATCATGTGCTTACTCTGTATTGTTTTATTAAATCTATTAATTAGATTTAATATGCATGTTATATATATATATATATAAGTATGAGAATTTTTCCACGTAGTTTCGTTTTCCTGACCGTGGGGTTTGATGGTCGGGGACGTTACAATATGGTATCATATCCATAGTTTCAATGTTGAGCCTAGATGGTTCGGATAAGTGGTCTTTGGACCCAAGGTTTCAAGAGGAAATTGTGTTTGGAGGACTAATTTCGAACCTTAGATTGTCTTTGAGTGCCAAGGAGTTACTTGGTCATGTTACGAAGCTCAAGAGGAATAACGGTAGAATAAAACCATAGTCGTAGATCAAATGTATGGAGAATATATAGAACATCAAATCCACACCCAGATACTTAGGAGACTGCGTAGAAGAGATCAGATCTGGGCCATCAAATCTGAGTGTCTGGACCAACAGATGTTGGATCCAGGGAATGTGCACAAGGTTTAAAACCCTTTATCATTGCACAGACATGTGGATACCACGATACGCGAAGTCCCGACTTCATTAAGACCGTCCATCGGGAAGGATGGGTGGAGAGTGATCAGCCTTTCACTGACTCATGACTTGAGAAGGTCAAAGGGAAAGTTCGGGAGAATTCGCGAAACACGAATTCGCGATTATATCACAACCATTGATCAAGGAGATATCTGGACTATTAATGGTCCAGGAAGGATTTTGACGGTTCGGGGATTGGGAGAATGAAGGTGGAAGGTATTTCGACCTCGAGACACACGAAATGTTGATACGTGAAATCCTGACGAGATCTGAGTTGTCAGATTGTGGGGAAATCAGGACCGTCAGATTAGAAACTCTGAGATATCAGCATTTCTGGAACCAGAAGTAGTGGGAGGTGCTGACGCACAAACTCCCGAAGCCTGAAATCGTGAAATTCCAAAGAGCTGAAGTAATGGATCGGGTTGACATCACTAGGATGGACAAGGAAACATGGGATATGTGTCACGTGCCAGTGGGTCCCGAAGGAAAAAGTAAAAGAAGTGGGGCCAGATGGTGTCGCCTAGAGTAATGTGGACCTTCTTAAGAGCAACACATGTCACCACCCTAGTTGGTGACAACTGTGTTTTGGACCCAGGGACTAGAAAGGTCGAAAGTTTGAAAGTCGGGAGTTGGAGAGGGAAGCAAGGGTGAGAGCCTCCAGGACCGAAATCCTAAAACCCTGAAACCCGAAACCCCGAAGTTTCGATTAGAAAACCTTGAGACATAGCACTTGGTCATGACCATGGTTGTGTGGGTTGGATATCTGAGAGAAAAGGGCTAAGGCCTAAGTGCACTGCAGAGCCGAACAGAGCTCGGAAAATTCATGGAAACTGAACGTTTTCTTGAATCAAGTTGTTTATGAATGTTGTGGTATTTGTTAAGGAATAATGACCTGACAAATTATGGTTGTTTGCACATTGTGTTCGCAGAGGTTTAACGAGTGCCAAAATCGATTAGAGTTTCCACTTAGTGAAAAGAAATGGAAGGAGCACGGACTTCTTCTAGTTCTGAAAATGAAGTTAAAGGAATGGATGTGTGTTTGGGAGTTGGAGAATCGAACTCCAATGGCCATGGAGAAGAGATAGATAAGGAAGGAAACATGAATAATATCATTAAAGTATTGCAAAAGGATGCCCAAACTCGCTGAGAATATAGAAGAAATCTTAGAAAAGTTTAGGAAAAACAAGGTGAATTTAACATAAAGTTATTAAAGAGTTTGGAGAGAATAGAAAAGAATTTGGATAAGGAGAGTGACTCGAGCAGAATAGGGAGTCACCAGAATTTAGAGGGAATAAGGTCAAGGAGTGTAGGTAGACACCATCATCACTCCCAAGGTCTCTCCAAGAGAAGGACACACAGTAGTTCAAGCCCATCTCCTACCAGAAAGCACATGAGATATGGAGTGGATGAGCTGAAGGGAGAAATGAACAAGATTAAGCCTCCTATGTTTTATGCAGAACATAATAAGGAGGAATATACCGAGACATGGTTTCTTGGCATGAGAAAATATTTCCAACTACAGAATTATTCCTCTCATGCAGAAGGAAGGAATAATTGTGATGTATCAACTGAAAGGAAAAGCATCCATGTGGTGGGATCAACTTGTGCAGGTGCAGCACATTAGAGAGAAGGATATCACTTGGAAGGAATTCAAGAGGTACTTCGAGAAGAAATACTTGACTAAGAGATATTATGACAGAAATATGAAGGATTTCTTTGAACTCAAGCTAGGCAGCATGACCATTGATGAGTATGAATGAAGATTTTTGGAATTGCTGAAGTATGTTCCGTTCATCAAGGAAGATATTGTCAAGATTCAAAGGTATCTAAGTGGATTTCCACCTTCCATTGGTAACAAGATCTAGTATGATGACCCTAAGACTATGGAATAAATGATAAGAAGAGTGAAATTCTTATACGAACAACAAAGAGAAAATCCTACCTTTCGGAAGGCTTGGGATGACCAGAAGAAGTTTAAGAAAGAGCAGAGGCAGAAGGGAAACAAAAATCCCTTTTTTAGAAATAGTCCTCAAGGATATCCATCATTTAGATAGTCAAGAATGGATAACATAGGGGAACAAAGGCCAAGACAGGCGCCCATTCAGTGTTGGGGCTGTCAGGGGAACCTTATAAAGTACAGAGATTGTCCCCACAAAAATGGCAAATTGAGAGTTGTCCATAATGTTTACCAAGCTGAAACAGTGGAGGACATGGACAATAGAATGCCAATGATCTATGCAAGCATGGACAACAAGAAATCTGAATTTTAGTCGCACATGATTGAAGTAGAAGGTATGATTAACAACCAACCATTTACTATTTTAATTGATTCAGGGGATAGCCATAGTTATATATATCCTAGAGTGGTGGAAAACTTGCATTTGTAGAGAAGAAAACATGAAAAATCTTGGTTAGTGCAAATGGCTATAGGAACCAAGAGGAAAGCCAGTAAGTTGGTTAAGTCATGTCCAGTAGACATGAATGGACTAGGCACAAAGGTTGAATTGAATATTCTGCCTTTAGGTTCTTATGACTGCCTAATTGGGATGGATTGGTTGGACCAACACCATGCCATCTTGGATTTTCGTAACAAGGAATTCACTTGCCTGGATGAGGAAGGGAATCAGAAAACTGTCCAAGGAATTCAGAGAGTTGTTTCTATCAAAGAAATCTCAGCAATGCAGCTGAAGAAATGCTACAGAAAAAGCTGTCAATTATTTTCATCCCATGTGGAGGAGGCATCTAAGGATGAGGTGTCAAGTATTGAAGACCATGTGGTACTAAAAGAGTTTGAAGATGTATTTTAGGAGGTACATGGACTGCCTCTGAAGAAATATATTGACTTCTCTGTAAATTTGATGACTGGAGCAGCTCCAGTGTCGAAAGCTCCTTATAGAATGAGTACGCCAGAGCTGAAAGATTTCCAATTGCAGCTTGAAAAGCCTCTGAAGAAGGGGTATATATACCCAAGTGTGTCACCTTGGGGAGCCCCGGTCCTGTTCGTGAAGAAGAAGGATGGAACACTAAGATTTTGTATCGATTTCAGACAATTGAACAAGGTAACTATAAAGAACAAGTATCCTCTGTCAAGGATTGATGACCTCTTTGATCAATTGAAGGATGCGAAGATATTTTCAAAGATAGACCTCAAGTCGGGATATCACTAGGTAAGGATAAAGGATGAAGACATCAGCAATACCACCTTTAGAGCAAGGTATGGTCATTATGATTTCACAGTGGTGCCATTTGGGTTGTCAAATGCACCCGATGCTTTTATGTGTCGGATGAATGGTGTATTCAGGGACTATTTGGACAAGTTTTTCATAGTCTCCCTGGATGACATTCTGGTGTATTCCAAGTCAGAGGAAGAGCATGAAAAACATATGAGGATGGTGTTTCAAGTGCTAAGAGAGAACCAACTATATGCCAAGTTGAGCAAGTGTTCATTTTATCAGGAGCAAATCCATTACTTGGGGCATATTATTTTGAAGGATGGGTTAGTTGTAGACCCTGAAAATATTGAGGCCATTAGAGGATGGTCAGCACCAAAGAACGTGACAGAAGTTAGATCCTTCATGGGTTTAGCTGGTTATTATAGAAGGTTTATCGCAGGGTTCTCAAGGATAGCTCACCTTATCACTTCCTTGCAAAGGAAGGAGAAGAAGTTTCAGTGGATAGAGGAATGTGAGAAAAGCTTTCATCAATTGAAGAAATTGTTAACTAGTGCTCCAATCTTGAGGATTGCAGATCCAAATGAATATTTCATGGTATGCACTGATGCATGCAAAGAAGGACTAAGAGGAGTCCTCAGTCAGAATGGATTTGTAGTTTGTTATGAATCCAAAAAGTTGAAAGAGCATGAAATGAACTATGTCACTCATGATTTGGAGTTGGCAGCCATAGTACACGCTCTAAAGAAGTGGAGGCATTACCTCATGGGAAGGAGGTTTTAACTAAGAACATACCATAACGGTCTGAAGTATGTGTTTGATCATCCAACCTTGAACGCTAGATAGAGTAGGTGGTTGGAATTTCTCTGTGAGTACGATTTTGATATCAAGCATATCAAAGGGAAGGAAAATAAAGTGGTTGATGCACTCAATAGGAGAGCACATGAATTACATGCCACAGCCATTAGCATGTATTGAACTGATATAAAGGGTAGAATTTTGGAAACTACAAATGCAGATTTGCAGTACATGGAGCTGGTAGCAAAGCTACAGCAAGGTGAGATGCCACAAAAAGTGGAAAATTATAAATTGGAAACCGATGGAACACTTCTGTACAAAAACAGAATTTACGTACCTAATGTCCAAGACTTGAAACATATGATTTTGCATGAAATGCATAATGTGCCTTATGCAGGGCACCCTGGATACCAGAAAAATGTGGCAGCAGTCAAGAGCCATTACTTTTGGCCAGGTATGAAGAAAGCGATTTATGAATACGTCGCCAGATGTATGGAGTGTCAGAAAGTTAAAGCTGAGCACAAACACCCAATAGGGTTACTGCAACCTTTACCCATTCCCGAGTGGAAGTGGGAAGTGGTGATAATGGACTTCATCATAGGATTGCCCAAGACCGACAAGCAACATGATTCAATTATGGTGATGGTGGACAAGCTTACAAAAGCTGCCCATTTCATTTTGTTAAAGACTACTCACAAGGCAGTGGATGTTGCCGACATATTTATGAAGGAAGTGGCACGATTGCACAAAATTCCCAAGACAATTGTATCTGATAGAGACCCGAAATTTACCTCAAAATTCTGGAAGGGGTTGTTCAAAGGATTCAGAACGAATCTGAATTTCAGTACAACTTATCATCCTAAGTCTGATGGACAGATAGAGAGGTTGAACAGAGTAATAGAAGACACGCTAAGGATGTATGTGATGGACAAACCATCAAAATGCGAAGACTACCTTCACTTGGTAGAATTCGCCTACAATAATGGGTATCAAGCATGATTGAAGATGAGCCCATTTGAATCACTTTATGGAATAAAGTGCAATACTCCAGTAAGCTGGGACAACCCAGCTGATAGGGCAATAGTTGGGCCAAAGTTTCTCAAGGAAATGGAAGAACAGATGCTAAAAATTAAATAGAATTTGAAAGCTGCAGAAAAGTTATGTTGGTAAAAACAGAAACCACAGAGAGTTCAAAGTGGGTGATCATGTTTTCCTGATACAGTCCCAAGGACACGACATGGGAGCATGAAGATGCTATGAAGGCAAAATATCCACATCTTTTTGAAGATTTTTGAAATCTTACTGAGGCTGTGTAAAAGATGCACTAAGGATAGTGAAAAAATAAGGGGAGGGGATTGTAGTTTCCCCAAGGACGAGTCATGTTGTAATCATGTTTATGAATTGTAAATCATGATTTATAGGTTGGTGAGTCGAGTATTGATAAGTTGGTAGGCTTATGTGTTTATTAGGTCAAAGAGCCTAAGTGTTAAGGCCAAGAGCCTATTTTTGTAAATGTAATATGCAAAACATTAATAAAGAATAAACATAGCTGTGTCCAGACCGACCACAGAGAAAGAGTGATGGGGGACTAAGCTTCCATAGGGTGGGTAAGGGAAAAGGGTCTGAAAGGTGGGAAAGAGAGGCTAAGTGTGGAGCCTAGGGGCTTAAGTCCTTGGGAATTATTCCAAAAACTATGAGAAATGTATGTTTTTTATCCTAAGTCCTAGGAGAGGCAACACATGTAGCTCCAAGTGTGAAAAAGGGAATGCATGCAGCACCGGGAAGACAAGTGTCGACCTGGGTGCATGCAGTTAAAGGCTGGAGTGTCAGTTGAGTTGGGGGTTGGTCCTCCATTGTTGCGTCTGTGTTGCTAGTTTATGGATCCTCTGTCTGAAAACCATTTTTCCTCTGCCTTGGAACCTCTGTTGTTTTACGTTCACACAATTTTGAGAACCAAAACCAGTGAACTATTTTGTGTCTTCTGTGGAAATCGACACCGGGTAAATTGCCTTAGCGTGTTTTGTCTAGCATCTGGCCATTGCCATTTTGGATCTATACCCATATACTATTGTGACTTTCATCCTTCCATGAATGAGTGTTGAACCGTGGTTGTTGTTGTCTTCTGGACGTCCATACCCAGTTTTTCCTGTTGCTACTGTCACTCGTGACTTAGCCAAAGCTCTTGTTGTTGTTTTCAACCTGAACTTGTGGGAATTGGGTTGAAATTGGTTGAAGAACGGGGTTGTCAGACCCATGGTAGAAGGGGTAGGTTGTTAGGCTTACGAGTAGTTCTCTTCAGGTGAGAGAGGCTACTGGGAAGTGATTTTCTCTCAAAGAGATTCTAGCACTAGCTACGAAGCTCCGAGACCTCTTCATCTGGCCTGTTGTCAAGGCCCAGAGAGGGAGGTGAAGCACTGATGGACTGTTCTTGTGAAGGTGTATACTCTTGGGAGGAATAGGCATGTAGGGAATGAGAGTCCGTGAGTAGTGGGTGTAAGAAGGCTTCGGGAGAGAATCCTTCCAATTTCTCTATCCAGTTTTCCTATAACCTCAGTCTAATCTAGGATTCCCTTACCTTGGGTGGAGCTTAGTCCCAGCTTGGGGGTGACCCACTATTGAGAATGATGAGCAATGAGGTCTAAGGTTGGGAGGTTTGTGGAAGATCTACATGTGGTTGGTGGGATTACCACAGTTTCAAAGATAAGTATCAGTTTGTGCTTAATATTATGTTTTGCATGCCTGTGATGCTTATATGTTATCATGTATTTTGTTGCGCATATGATTTATTGTTAATGTCCTTGATGATGTATATTAGTAGTAATCATGTGCTTACTCTGTATTGTTTTATTAAATCTGTTAATTAGATTTAATATGCATGTTATATATATCAGTATGAGAATTTGTCCGCGTAGTAGTGTTTTCCCGGCCGTAGGGTTTGATGATTGGGGATGTTACACTAATCATCCAATTAGGGCAAATAGAAAACATAAACTTCCTATCCTTATCCTCCAGGGCTAGAGTCTCTTGGAAAAAAATAATATCCGGTTTAGTATTTGTAAGAAGTTTGCTCAAGGATGGCAATTTTTGGGTGCCACCTACCCCTCTTAAGTTTAAGGTTAAGAGGATCATGATTTTTCCCTTGCAATGGATTTCATGCCTCTAAGCACCCCTGTATCATCTATGGAAACCAGAGTCTAAACACCAGTAATAGATGTTGACCCTAATATTTTACATGCACTATGAGTTTTAATAGGAGAAACCTCCAAACCTAAACCCCGAGACCAAGCCAGTGTCTTCCCTTTGTCATCTCTATTTCCAGTCACATTATCACTCATAACACTTTCTAAGTTTCCATGATAGGCTTCCATACCCCAAAAGGTTGGTAAAGGTACAGGGATAACTAAACCATAAAGTGTCGGGTTTGTGATGTTATTAGCTTAATCTAAACCAAGTTCCATCTCTGTTACAATAGGTACCTAAGAGGTAGAAGCATCACAATCTAAACAATGTTCCATCTTAGTTATATTTGGCACCTGTGAATTAGGAGCATCACAAGCCCCCCTAGGCTATAAAGTGATGGCTTCGGGAACAATATTAGAATATAAAGTATGAGGCGAGGCCACTGTATTCCCAACAGCATCAAAGTTGGACTCTCCACTGTCAAATGAAACGTTTGATAAACCAGCATGCTCAGTGTCTAGTAAATTAGTGGTAGGATAAGACTTCTCCAGGAAATCGCGTTCCCATGATGATAGCTTAAAACACAAAGAAGGGAAATGGAATCTTACCTTATCAATAAAACTGACCGAGAGGAGTTTTGTTATATTTTCTTCATTCCCTGAGGTAAAGCCCACACTTCTTCAGCATCCCCTTCACTCATGTATTGATCATTTGTAGGTGATTCCACAGAATCCTTTGATATTCCACCTCAAGTCGAAAAGGGACAGTCACTGTGCAGATGTCTTGTCTACCTACAGGAATTACAATGAAATGGAAATCCTTAATAGTCAAGTCTCTGGACCATCACCTTCCCTCACCATTCCAACTCCAAGGATTCCATGAGGCCAATGTGTAAGTCCAGCTCAACTAATACATGTGCCATACGTTTATCTAGTGCTTGTAAACCCTTTTCGTCAACCTTAAGGAAGCATTCCAGCAGATTTCCAATGGCCATCAGAGCGTTCTTGTTACATAAGCTGAGGGGAAACCCTGGAAGCAGAACCCACACATGACAAAGGATAAAAAATTCAGTAGTTGGATCAAACTTTGTTCGCCACCTCTTAAGCATGACGTTGCCTCCATCAAAATCCCAAAAACCACTGAGTATAATCTCAGAGTCTTCCAGTATTTTAAATACTAGACCGAACCACCCGTATGGCAGAGTCAAGTATTCTAGTTCATACCTAATAATCGGTGACCAGGTTCACTTCATCCACTCAGAGAACAGAATACTACTCTTCGACTTGTATGCAAACCTCCTTACCAACATGCATAGGGATAGTTTAGAAGTTTCCTCTAATCCCACATCCATACCTATGACTAGATGACACCTAACCTTCTTAGGTTTCCAAACCCATGTCACTTTTTTGTGTCGCATCTCCTTCACGCATAAAGCCTCCCTCTGTGTGCAGTATGTGATTTTACCTAAAGCCTCTCTATGTAGCATTGTCCGCTTGTGGAGTCCCACCTTCTCACTATCATGGACATACTCACCGCCACTACACCACACAGGTAGCCTATTATTCAGAAGTTTGTTTCCCAATGACAATATCATGATGTGCATCTTGGAACTTGTGGAATAAATCAGTTTGTGAATTGTCTAGTAAGTGTTTTTGGTGCTCCTCCCTAACACCACGAAATAATCTTTGTGTCAAGACATCTCTTCTATTT
>ML781184.1:736083-758913 GCA_009831015.1 Picea engelmannii | reverse complement strand
AAACTTTGAAATGTGTGAGGGAATTTTGGATGGAAATGGTAGCCATGTTGCATGATGCAAGATGGGATCATTAATAGGTTTCATTAAATATATAATATATAGAGATAACATATATGATTAATTGGCTACATTTGCGTTGAGCAAACATGGTTGTGGATTACTTTCCATATTTCCTAACTATTGGGAACCAGCCTCCAAGTGATTTTCTTGATCATATGAACCTAATAATGTTAATCCAAACAGGAAGGATCCAAGTAATGTTGTGTTCAAAGGTTAATCTATGTGGCAATGTCAAATTAGGGTAATGGTAAGACCGGGGACACCTACCAATAGTGGTGGAAATCTAGTCAAGTGTTAGAATGTTAGGATGATGAAGGGTTCCCTATGGTTGTGGATTTTCAAAGATTATGTGATTTTAAGTGGAAACTCACAATCAATGTTTCTTATGAAATAAATAAAAGAATCAAAGAAAAATAGCTAAATTAAACTAAGACATTTAAGAAAATAAATGAAACAATATTCATAATTGAGTCTAAGGTAATAAGTTTTTTGATAGGATGAAGTCTCTCATACAAGGGCGTGAAAAATACTGGAAGGTTGAATTACTAAAACTTACAACCACTGAATTCTATTTGGAGTTAGAAAATGCAAAAAGTGGAGTCAACTTCAGGTATGGGATTCATTATTTTCAATTCTGCCCATGTTTGTTCATTTATGTGCATGTAAATTTAAATTTCAGTGTGATAATTCTGACTGGTTATGAGTACAGACTGTGGAAATAAAAGTCAAGATAGACTGTGATGGCTGTGAACGCAAAATTGAGAGGGTTGTTTCCTCTATGTCAGGTAAAACCAAGAGCCAAATAGCGATAATATACACAGCGATAATATTCAAAGCGATGATAATATACAGAGAAATAATATACAGAGAGATAATATACACAGCGATAATTTTCACAGAGCGATAATATACACACCGCGATAATATACACAGTGATAATTTACACAAAGCGATAATATACACAGCGATAATATATATAGCGATAATTTGCACAGAGCAATAATATACACAACGATAATTTGCACAGAGCGATTATATACACAGACCAAAAAATAAACACAGACAGAGCGATTATATACACAGACAGAGCGATTATATACAGAGCGATTATATACACAGACAGAGCGATTATATACACAGACAGACAGAGCGATTATATACACAGACAGACAGAGCAATTATATACACAGACAGACCGATAATATACACAGATATAATATAAACAGATATAATATAAACAGAGCCATAATTTTCGATTATATACACAGCGATAATATAAACAGAGCCATAATTTTCGATAATATAAACAGAGCCATAATTTTCGATAATATAAACAGAGCCATAATTTTCGATTATAATTTTTGAAAAATAAACAGAGACAAAGCGATTATATACACAGACAGAGCGATTATATACACAGACAGAGCGATTATATACAGAGCGATTATATACACAGACAGAGCGATTATATACAGACAGACAGAGCGATTATATACACAGACAAAGCCACAATATACACAGACAGAGCGATAATATACACAGACAGAGCCATAATTTTCATAAACAGAGCCATAATTTTCATAAACAGAGCCATAATATAAACAGATCCATAATTTTTGAAACTTACCTGTGTTCCCTACGATCTTGGCGACCCCGGCGATCTCGACGACCTCTCCCTATGATCTCGGCGACCTCTCCCTCGGCTTCCACGACCAGCTACATACTCCTCTCGCGAGACAGCAAATACGCAAACGAAAAACGTTCTAAAGCCCATGTGTGGATAATATATAAACATACTTTCGGCCGAAAGATAGTTCGGCCGAAAGATAGTTCGGCCGAAAAATAGTTCGGCCGAACAATCTTTTGGCCAAAAACTTGTTGCCAGGAAAAAAATATCCGGCCGACCAAATTTCGACACGCAAATCGAGGGCATTGTTATTGCTCTATTTGATTTGACGTTTATTTTTTCGGCCGACAAATAGTTCGGCCGAAAATAATGTCTTTCGACTGAAAATTAGTTTTAGTTCGGCCGAAAAAATGTTTGTCGAAATTTTGGAAAGCGGATTGTCACGAAAGTGTAACCCACCTTCGTGATTCCACCCCATAGTATTTGATAATGATGTCTATTAGTTGGTGTAAAAACAATTTATTTTTTTTAACATATTCCTATAGAAATATTTAAAAGATTAATAAATAATTATTAATTTAATAAAAGTTAATTATTAATTTAATACAATTTAATTATATATCTTCAGTTCAAAAAAAACTTAGTAAATAAATTACACTCGTTCAAGACCAACACATAAAAACATTGAGACTTGTACATCCACTTGTTCCGCATCCATACATGTACCTGTTATGCATCTATACATGCACCCATTCCAACCATCTGCTACAGTTGAATAATTAAATTACTTATTAAATTCTAGTACATACACCCATACATGCACTCATTCCAACCATATGCTATAGCTACATAATTAAATTGCTTATTAAATTTTCATCGCCAACCTGACAATAGGATCTTGTTTTGAAGGACCATTCAAAAGACAGGGGGAAAATTGACGATACGCAACAAAGTTAAAACATGTGAAAAAGAAAAAAAATTGGTCAACGCACTTTTCATTTGCAATCATTGCGTGCCCATCTTTCTCACAAAGCACCTAATTTGCATGATAAGGGAGTGATTTATTGTAGGTTGATTTGCTTGGATTTTCCACGAAATAGAGGTTATTCAGGAGCAAAAACAAGTGAATGTCAAGCTTTATTATTTCCTAGTTAACCATTTCTATTTATCATTCCCCGTATTTCATATGTAATTCATGCATGGAAAGAAAATTTTAGTAAATAGACATGTTGAATTTTGGAATAAAACAATTGGACTTCCATAATTTGTTGTTCATATATTTCAAGTATAGAAAAGTCCATTGAAAAAAACAAAAGTATAACAGATAAGAAAAGAAACCACCAATTTTGTTTGCATAACATTTGTACCATATCTTCCAACAACAATATTACTTCATGGACAATTTGAAGAACATCCATAATAAAACTCTCTTGCGAAATTTCGACAATATGACATGGACATCTACTTTTTCCAAACTGTTAAATGAACGCATGGCTAGTCGAGCACCATGTATATAGCTAATGCAAATAATTGTATGACGATGATGATGATGATGATGATGATTAACATCCAATAAGACCGAATTGGTCTATCGGACCTTAAGAGGGTAAGTGATTACTTGTGATTCTTTAGAATTTTGTTTCTGTGCTCAAAAAGCATTAAGAGAAGCTTTCCAAGATCACCATACTTTTGTTGAGTTAAGAGGTTAGGAACGTTGGTAATGTGATAAATATTTTGAAAATGAGATCTAATATGGGTATAGGATGGACAATCTAAGGGAAAGTGCTTTTCAAGTTGATTTAAGAAAACGTCTTATGGAAAATAGAAGAAGAACCTATTCCTTTTGTGGTGATATTGTCAATTCACTAACTAGGGAGAACAAGAATTCCCACTACTCTATGTCCTACAAGTTGTTCTTGAACAAGAGTGTGGAAGAAAGGTAAACAAACAAACTTTGGACCAAAGGGTTTGTCAATGTTGGTTGTGTACTTGAGGTTTTCGAATGCAAGGAACTCATATCCTGGTGTGCTCAAATGTTTGATTCCAGCACAAGAATGATTAATGTCACAACAATAGGAAAGAACCCATTCCTTCTTACTCCCAAGGTGTTCAAAAAAATGCTTCATCTTACTACTACAAATAAATCTCTCAAGCCTGTGGAAGAAGACACATTCCTAGCATCTCAGGAAGGCAGTGCCAATATTTTGAGAGAGTTTCTTCTATCATATGAAAACAGTCTAATTGACCATTCAAAAATTGACATAACTTTGCTACAAAAGCCATACCGAGACTTTTCTTGGCTATTTGTGCATGTAGTTGGGCAATAGTCTACTTCACACATACCCAGGTCATCATTGTATGCAATGTACCTTACCTTCCGGATGGATTCCATGTTTGACTAAGCACATGTGATATCAGATGAACTTTGTTTTCAGTTGAGCAATTACTTAAGCGCTCAAATGTTTTATATGAACACATATCTAGTATTCGCAATTGTTTATTGTGATGTATTTAATAGTCTCTCTATTAAAGAGAATGTGAATACATAGAACAAAACAGTCCAATTATTGCACCCCATGCTATCTAAATGTATGGAAATATTTATATTTTATATTGTTCAAGATGGTTTTGTTAGACAGTTCAGACACATGTTGGTTGGGGTAGAGCCCAAGAGAATAACTTGGAAGGATGAGTAATTTATTAGTGGAAAGGGAATTTGCATTCAATATGAAAACCATACATACATTTGATTGCATGGTTTTCAAGAAAATACCCTTATGCTCCATATGTTTTTCTACAATAGATATTTTGTCACAAAATTTTGTCAACAGTATAAAACCTGTTGCATTACATTTGACAAGAAAAGAAAAAGGCAATTCATTACATTTCCTTTTCGAGTTGGGGACACAACAGTCATGAATTTTGTCCATCTGAAAGAAGTCTTAGAAAGACTTAGTGCATTTTATCTAAAAGAAGCACAACTCTAAGTGGTTTTGACCCCTAGGGTCTATTTTCAAAATACTTAAAATACATAAGCATGCATTTTTTTAGGGGCTAAATGTCGCCAATGGGATGATTTTCCATGGTTTTTACCAAAAAACGATTCTTAAATTTCCATTTTTTCTAAAAATGATTCACCCAAATTCTATAGAATAAAATTATTTTACCTTAAAAATCACCAATATGATTTATAAACTATACAAAATCCTTCGAAATTTGAATAGTTTTACAAAACTATCACCAAACATTTTACTGTATATTAAGGACTAGTAATATTAGCCCATGTTTCTACATATTTATATAAATTTTCATCCTTAAAATCATCCCTATACATAAGGTACAATAATATGATCATGATATTTGACGAGGAAACCTATGACAATACCTATGCAAAAAAGGACATCAGTGGATGCAATGAGGACCTTTCGATATAAATAACCTCAAATACAAAAAAAATAAAGAAAAGTAAAACAAAGGGGAGAAATAAACACCAATGTCCAGTCTTCCTCCAATCCCTAGACACATAAGAGCTCTTCCTCTAGACAAAGAACACAACAACATAATCCAAACAAAGAAGAGAGTAATGACGAGTGTGCTAGAGGTGATAGCTAAAAGAAACCACACCATGTCAATCTTGAATGTCCACATCCAGTCTCACAACAAAGAAGGAAATGAACCACAAACATAGACAATTCCCAAGATTCAGGAAGCCTAGGAAGTTCAAGAGATGTTGATGATATGTGGATCGACAGTAAATATGTACCTGAATAGGTAACCCATAGAATTACAAAAATTCAAGATCTCGCAAGAGAAGAATTGGTGTTGTTTTATTAGCACTCCTTGATGTTGCACAACACTCAATACAATAAGCATGAAATGAAACTACTTATAGAGAAGGTCGGTGTAATGTTTCCCAAATTTACCAATAAAAAATAAATTCTTAGGGACATTAAATCTCCTTCCTCTTCGAACAACTTATTTCGAAAGACATGAAGTTATTATAAGTAGGTAGTTGTCAACACTATTACTTTTGCAAGGTTTATGTTTACCACTTTATTGATACAACTAACTGCCATTATAAAAGATTTTATCTTCGAGTTATTTCATGCTGCACAGTAATCACATATATAATGGTTAAGAGGGTAGCTTAGCTATACCCTAGTCTCTCATATTACCAACATTTCTAATATAAGTATAAAGGTTAGTAAAACTCCACTAATGTTATATTATATCCATATATAAACATTGACATTTATATATAATAAATCCCCACTAGCATTGTAATCCTTCCCATATACACACACACACACACACACACACACACACACACACATTAACATTTATAATATTTAGACCCCTAACATTATACCCATCCCTAGGCATAAACATTTAACGTTTATAATGCAAAACACCATCAACATTTCAACCATCTCTAGGCATGTACGTTACTTATACCATAAAGGACCTATACGAATTCAGGTTCTAGAAAAAGCATACACCTTTATCAAAATATCACAGGCCTTAATATAATGGTGGATTTACGTTTTTTTTTAACTGTCTAAGTAATAGACTTTGTGAGAAAGGTTGTGGTTAAACTTTTGACCATTATTAACACAATATTGCAATTGGTTGATGGTTGGGAATCATTGAGGGGCCCAACAATAACAGTCATCCTTCCCAAATTCATTAACACTAACTAACCAGATGGTCACACCTTAATTGAACAAGAGACTAGGCTTGAAAACTGAATATAATCTTGCCCTAACTGAGCAGGTCCTGCCACCATATACTTGCCTTTCCTTTCAGGTTATAAATGGCCATTTTGACCTTCATGTTGATGGAATAATTGTAAATCTGGAAATACATTTTTATGTCCAATAACCATGCTTCAGCCTCCTCCCCTGTCCTAGATTCTTCGTCAAAGGTGGATGACTTTATTTTCTTAAATTCACCTTCCAGGTGGTCCACCTGTTTCCTCTTTCTTCCTGTGGTTGTCTTATTTTCTACTAATGGTATGCCTTCAAAAGAACTATTCTCATTTTTTGCTTCAGGACCGGAATTTTTGGAGGCTCTTTTGTTGACCTCTTCTTCCTCGTTATTGTCTTTTGGGCTCTTATTTGTTACTATGCTACACAACAGTACTTCATTTATTTCTTGCTGGTCTTCTTGTGCCTTTTTCAGTTTCTCATTGTCTTTCTTGAAAGCTTGCAGTTCCACAATAAGGTTCCTCATGGTTTCCAGAACCTCGGTGGCGAAACTTCCTTCACTGTTCTGCCCAGGCTCTCTAGGAGGTCCTTGATCAGGATTCTCCTAAAGTCTGATATCCTCTTCATTTTGTGCTGCTATTATCACAATAGAAATACAAATTTTATGTTTGTAACAGTAATCATTTGTTATTTTTTTCATCAAATAGAAAAGCATGTACTAAACAAAAAAAATTGGCCATGTTTAAGGTCCTAGTGTTGTAACCTTTGCTCTGATACCATATGTAATGTTTCCTAAATTTACCAATAAAAAAAAAAAAAAATCTTAGGGACATTAAATCTCCTTCCTCTTCGAACGACTTATTTTGAAAGACATGAATTTATTATAAGTAGGTAGTTGTCAACACTATTACTTTCGCAAGGTTTATGTTTACCAATTTATTGATACAACTAACTACCATCATAAAAGATTTTATCTTTGAGTTATTTCATGTTGCACAATAATCACATATATAATGGTTAAGAGGGTATCTTCTCTATACCCTAGTCTCTTAGATTACTAACATTTCTAATATAAGTATAAAGGTTAGTAAAACTCCACTAATGATATATTATCTCCATATATAAACACTGACATTTATATATAATAAAGCACCACTAGCATTGTAATCCTTCCCATATATATGTGTGTGTGTGTGTGTGTGTGTGTGTGTGTGCATTAATGTTTATAATATCTAGGCCCCCTAGCATTATACCCATCCCTAGGCATAAACATTTAACGTTTATAATTTAAAACCCCATCAACATTTCAACCATATCTAGGCATGTACGTTACTTATACAATAAAGGACCTATACGAATTCGGGCTCCAAAAAAAGCATACACCTTTATCGAAATATCACGGGCCTTAATATAATGGTGGCTTTATGTTTTGTTTTAACTGTCTAATTAATAGACTTTGTGAGAAAGGTTGTGGTTAAACTTCTGATGATTATTAACATAGTATTGCAATTGGTTGATGGTTGGGCATCATTGAGGGGCCCAACGATAACAATGATCCTTCCCAAATTCATTAACACTAACGAACTAGATGGTCACACCCTAATTGAATGAGATACTGGGCTTGACAACTGAATATAGTTGTGCCCTAACTAAGTTTTCCTCCCTCGCAATAACTTGGTATGAATTTGAATGAGGGATTTGTCAGACCTCGAATTAAAACCTATGTCGAGTCTATTAATGGTGACCTACAAGGATACCTACCGAGGTCTATCGCTCGGCCACCGTGTCCAATGCCAGACATGCCACCTCCCTCTTGTCACATGGAAAGGTACAGTATTCATAACTACCACTATTACTTTTCTTAGAGAAGGGTTTCTAGGGTTATTGTTTCATCCTCCTTTAGCTCTGTCTCTTTTTCTAAAATGCTCCAGTGCTACCCTATGACTCTTTTATGTGAGGAAGATCGGTGTCATGGAGTTCCCTGCTAGACGTAAAGCAATAAATGGATACACGACCGCTCGATAAGCCCATAACAAACTTTAACAATTAAGTTACCAGTAGTGTAGTGATAGTTTTCGGAAAGGGTTAATAGTAGTTGTGATTGTCTCTGCAACTAACTTTGAAAGTATTCCTTGCACGCTCTATGTGCAATATATTCCTAGTTCGTAGAGGTTTAAGATACCACGAGTGTGACCACCCTCCAACAAGATTTCCATTGGTTGCTTGCTCGAAACTTGTGCATGTGACTTCCTCTTCCTGGTTCCATAGTTGATGGTAAAAATTTAGGGTTTTTTTTTCCAGAAGTTACGACGTGAACAGGCTTGCCTCAACTCTGTGTGGCATACCTATTGTCGATATTTTCATGGTTAAAATCTTGTGCGGTTTTCTGCAGTGTTCATTAAACCCTCTTGTGGTGTACTGTATGTATGTCATTATTCTCTATGTAATATGTTTTATATATCTCTTACCTTTGCAAGGAGGCGAGGATGACATGAATAAGAAAACCCTCGGTTCTTAAAGCTACGATAGTGCTTTCCTAGACTTAATGGAATTCATTTCATTTTAAATCCATAATGTAAAGTTATAAAGGAAAAATCCCCTGTGGTTTGTAACGATATTCTTCCTTGCCATAGTGTGTCCATGTAGTATCCTGACTATAGTATCCATTCTATTTATTCCCCACATAATTTATACAGGAAAGGTCAAAGTCGTAACACCTCACTTTATTTAAATAACTTACTTCCCCGAGTATATATTCTGGGTATAGAATTTTCCCTAAATTCTCTGCTCCTGAACTGTGGTTACGGTGTTTATTTGTACTTCCTCCGCATAAGAAAAATTTTATTTAATTATCATTATATGCGATAAAGTTAGTCGGTTCAAAAATGTAATATGGGTTTTGTTTTATACTCGGGTTCTTATCTCTGTTTTATTCATCATCAGTTTGTAAATTTAAAAGTTATGATACCAGTGTTTTGTGGCCCCATCTGAAATTCTGAATCAGGCAATAACACCTTTGTTCAACATGCATTTTACTATGCGAACTCTTTATCATTTTGGTTATCAAAATATTAGATATTTAGAAGATTTGTTCTTTCTTATTTTCATTATGGAATGCATGATTAACTCTATTAGTTACCCTGATATAATGATGGGACCCGTATTTTACTTGCGAAGGTACCCATCAGATAATTCTGAGTCCACTTCTCCCCTTCGGCCCTATGGACAATTTGCTCAGTGACGCCAATGGGTATGCACCCACACCAACCTCAAGCTAAGTGTTTATTCGTGTATTAAATATGAAATGTTTTAATTTTATAAATTCGTCGTGAACACTACTCTATCTTCAATATTTAATTTTCGTTGATTTGTTTCATAACTCTGTTTACTAATATTCCTAATCTTTCCCTTGCACGACTTAAACATTTCACGGTTAACAGATCTGGACATCGCCTTGCTCGAAAAATGTATTCGAGTCCTGATTAGAGTGTTTTTAGTTTGGAAGAAGCAGGTTCAGTTTTCAAGTGGTATTGGGTCCTTACCCAGGATGTTTTGTTGTAAAGATTTGGATAAAAAATCCTCTATCTATACATATCGTTTATTATCTTATTATAAATGAATGCATGGATTTTCCTACAATCCAACGAATATTTTTATATATTGAGCAGTCTCTGTAATATGTGTTATATAACATTGAAACTTTGTTTATAGTTTTATTGTGGTATAAACGAACTGTAAATTTCTTATGCCTTTGGTATAGTCTTATCGATGGAAGTTTACTTGAAAACTCATGTGGTCCAAGAATCAAAATCTTTCTGTTTATTATATGTTTATGTAGCTCTGAAAATCTATATAGGCAGCAACATATATATATATATATATATATATATATATATATATATATATATTCTCGTATTTACTCCAAAATTTCGTTTGGTATTTGTAAAATTTAAATATTCCTTACGTGAATATATATACATGTATATAAATATCTATAGAGATGGTATAGGTTATGCTTGTCAAGGTAATACTTTTGTTCTGTTTAGATTCATTGCAACCTATAACAGCATACACAGGCATTTCCTGTAGATTTTTACTTAAGGTTATTCAACCTATAGCAATCTGTAATAAATTTTTATGCATGCTTATACTTGAATCTACATTTATACTTATACCAAAATATACCAAATATCAACAACAGATCGAACTGATATTTTCTTTCCTATTGCGGTTCAGAGAGTACATCACATGAATAAGAAATTTTCACACATTCATCAACAGTTAACACACACAATAGATTTCTTAACTCTACTCATTGAATAAATTCAAACTGTAAAGGCTTATTCTACAATTCATTTCATTCTACCAGCCATTAACCAATAAAACAATTCAACAAGGAATAAGTAGATGTACATATCTGAACAAGGTGTTGGGACTACAAATGGAACAACCAAGTTCCACCTAGCCATAGAACAGAGTAACCAATCTACTTGCTTCGTTCACCCCCTAGCCTGACCATGAGTCCATAAGGGCAAACTCCAATGCTCCTACTTAAGGCATATTCCACTTTGTTTTCCTTACCCTTCATGTGTCTTACCTCGAAATAGAATTCGCTCAAGAAGGCCAGCCATCTTGCTATCCTTGCATTAATATCTGGTTGACTAAACAAGAATTTCACACCACTGTTATCAGTTATAACATAAGTTTTCTTCCCATTATATAGTGTCGCCACATTTTTAACGCATGGATTATAGCTGCTAATTCCAAGTCGTGTGTGGCGTAGTTTCGTTCATGCTCTTTTAGTTTTCGTGACTCGTAAAAAATAACGTGCCCTTATTGAGTTAGGAAACCTCCCAAACCTTCTCTACTCGCATCCACACAAACTTTGAAGTCTTTATTCGGGTCTCCTACTCTTAAAATGGGTGCGGTTGTTAACATTTCCTTTAACTTATTAAAATTGTCCTGACATTTCTGCAACCAAATAAACTTGGTTCCCTTTCTCTGTAGGGATGTTATAGGGTATGAAATCTTATATAATCCTTCTATAAATCTGTGGTAGTACCCAGTGATTCCCATGAATGACCGGATATCTGCTACATCCTTAGGGATAGGCCATTCCATGATGGCTCTTATCTTCTCTGGGTCGACTGCAATACCCTCTTCAAATATTACATGTCCTAGGTACTGTATTTTCTTTTGGTAAAAGTCACATTTGTTAAATTTTGCATATAGTTTTTGTTTTCTTAATGTCTGCAATACTATCCTTAGATGTTCTTTCTGTTCTTCTTTCATTTTTGAATACACTAGAATGTCATCAATAAATACCAAAAAAAACTTATCCAAACACTGACTGAAAATGCTATTCATTAAACACATAAATGTTGTTGGTGTGTTAGTGAGACCAAATGGTATAACAACAAATTCATAATATCCATATCTCGTTCTGAACATTGTTTTACTTATGTCTTCATCCTTTATTCTAACCTGGTGATAACCAGACCTTAAATCCAACTTAGAAAAAATATGTGCCCCTCCCACTTGATCAAACAAATCATTGATTATGGGTAGGGGATATTTGTTCTTAACATTGATTTTGTTTAACTGTCTATAATCAATGCATATTCTTAGTTTTGTCTTTCTTTTTAACAAAAAGGATTGGTGTTCCCCACGGTGAGATGCTTGGTCTGATGTATTCCTTGTCCAACAGTTCTTGTAGTTGAATTTTTAACTCTATTAATTCGAGTAAAATCATTCTGTAGGGTTCCTTAGATATAGGGGTTGATACATGCAGCAGATCGATAGAGAAGTCTATCTCTCTTCTTGGGGGTAGTTCAGGTATTTTGTCTACAAACAAATCTCTAAATTCATTTAAGATGATAAAATCTTCTAGGCTAGGTTTATTTTCTTTTTCCAACAGATTTGTCACTTGGATAGCATAAATATGACAACCTTTACTCATGCACTTCTTAAACTGCATTGTTGAAATCTGCCTAACTAAGACTAGTTTTGTATGCCTTGTATTGTCCTAACAGTTTTGTTTCCATCTCTGTAATTAAGTGATTTTTCATAACAATCCAAAATTGTTTTATCCTTATGTAGCCAATCCATTCCAATAATTATATCATAATATCCTAATGGTAGAATATTCAGATTTAGCTTTTTGTTTTGACCACCTAAACTGAGTTCACAATTAGAAATGAAATCTGTTACTTTTCTTTTTGTTCCTGTTGCTAGTTGTACTAGCCAAGATTTTGTATGCTTTACTTTCTTAAGCATGTTTGTATCCACTACACCAGAAGAAACATAACTCAAAGTATCTCCCGGATCAATCAAAATAGAAATACGATTATTATTAACTTTACCTTCAACTTCCACTATAGTGGACTGGTGATCATCTTGTCAGCCATCAACAACTGCATTGATTTTGTGTAAGCTTATGCCCACATCTCCCACTATAAAGGCCTCTTGTAGGTTGTGAATTGTGGTCCTTGTTGCATAAGTTAAACGTGGATAGTTCCTCCTTAAGTGAGGTTCTCCACATTCCCAGAATTTTAACGATTCTCTAGGGATGACCCCAAACTTCTTGGATCCCAGATTAACTAATCTACCACCCCCTTGGTTTTTCTAGTTATTGGAGTGGAAATATTTCCTTGGGAAATTCTTTGTTGCATTCCGGAAAGGGGTTGGTTGATAGCCCTTCTTCTGCTGGTTCATTATGTCTTGTTTCTTGTCTTTCCAAGCCTTTGAAATTTCAGATCGTTGTTTGTATTGATCATAACACATTCAGGCCCTTCTAAAAACTTTGCTTAAGTTCTTGGGGTTGTCAAAATCGATTATGTTCTTATAGGATTGTGGTAAGCATCTTAGGAACTATTGGATTTTTACTTTGTCTTCTCGGATATAAGGCACGAACCTTAATAATTCCATGAATTTGTTTATCAGGTCATCCATAGTCATTTGATTGAGTCATAGCTCATAAAACTCTTTGGTCTTTCTTTCATAGTAACTTTCTGATAAATATTGTTTCTTAACATATTTCTTGAAATCTGACCACTCCATCTGTTTTTCCTTTAATCCCTTGGCCAACTTCAGGTCCTGCCACCATATATTTACCTTTCCTTTCAGGTATAAATGGCCATTCTGACCTTCATGTTGTTGGAATAATTATAAATTTGGAAATACTTTTTTATGTCCAATAGCCATGCTTCAGCCTCCTCCCCTGTCCTAGATTATCCATCAAAGGTGGATGGTTAGATTTTCTTAAATTCACCTTCCAGGTGGTCCACCTGTTTCCTCTTTCTTCCTGTGGTTGTTTTATTTTCTACTGATGGTGTGCCTTCAAAAGAATTGTTCTTGTTTTCTACTTCAGGACCAGAATTTTTGGAGTCTCTTTTGTTGACCTCTTCTTCCTCTTTGTTGTTTTTTGGGATCTTATTTGTTACTATGCTACGTAGCAGTACTTCATTTATTTCTTGTTAGTCTTCTTGTGCCTTTTTCAGTTTCTCATTGTCTACCTTGAAAGCTTGCAATTCCACGATAAGGTTCCTCATGGTTTCCAGAACCTGGGTGGCGAAACTTCCTTCACTGTTATGCCTAGGCTCTCCAAGAGGTCCTTGATCGGGATTCTCCTAAAGTCTGATCTCCTCTTCATTATGTGCTGCCATTATCACTACAGAAATAAAAATTGTATGTTTGTAACAGTAAGCATTTGTTATTTTTTTCATCAAACAAAAAAGCATGTACTAAACAAAAAAAATTGGCCATGTTTAAGGTCCTAGTGTTGTAACCTTTGCTCTGATACCATATGTAATGTTTCCCAAATTTACCAATAAAAAAAAAAATTCTTAGGGACATTAAATCTCCTTCCTCTTCAAACGACTTATTTCAAAAGACATGAATTTATTATAAGTAGGTAGTTGTCAACACTATTACTTTCGCAAGGTTTATGTTTACCAATTTATTGATACAACTAACTGCCATTATAAAAGATTTTATCTTTGAGTTATTTCATGTTGCACAATAATCACATATATAATGGTTAAGAGGGTAGCTTCGTTATACCCTAGTCTCTTAGATTACTAACATTTCTAATATAAGTATAAAGGTTAGTAAAACTCCACTAATGATATATTATCTCCATATCTAAACATTGACATTTATATATAATAAAGCACCACTAGCATTGTAATCCTTCCCATATATATATATATATATGCATTAACATTTATAATATTTAGGCCCCTTATCATTATACCCATCCCTAGGCATAAACATTTAACATTTATAATGTAAAACCCCATCAACATTTCAACCATATATAGGCATGTATGTTACTTATACAATAAAGGACCTATACGAATTTGGGTTCCAGAAAAAGCATACACCCACAGGCCTTAATATAATGGTGGCTTTATGTTTTGTTTTAACTGTCTAAGTAATAGACTTTGTTAGAAAGTTTGTGGTTAAACTTCCCACCATTATTAACACAGTATTACAATTGGTTGATAGTTTGGCATTATTGAGGGGCCCAATGATAACAATCATCCTTCCCAAATTCATTAACACTAACGAACTAGATGGTCACACCTTAACTGAACAAGATACTGGGCTTGACAACTGAATATAGTCATGCCCTAATTGAGTTGTCCTCCCTCGCAATAACTTGGTATGAAGTCGAATGAGGGATTTGTCAGACCTCGAATTAAAACCTATGTCGAGTCTATTAATGGTAACCTACAAGGGTACCTCCCAAGGTCTGTCGCTCGGCCACCATGTCTAATGCCAGACATGCCACCTCCCTCTTGTCACATGGAAAGGTACAGTATTCATAACTACTGCTATTACTCTGCTTAGCGAAGGGTTTCTAGGGTTATTGTTTCATCCTCCTTTGGCTCTGTCTCTTTTGCTAAAAAACTCCAGTGCTACCCTGTGACTCTTTTCTATGAGGAAGAACGATGACATGGAGGTCCCTACTCGGCGTAAAGAAATAAATGGCTACATGACCGCCTGGTAAGTCCATAACAGAGTTTAACGCTTAAGTTACCTATAGTGTAGTGATATTTTTGGGAAAGGGTTAATAGCAATTGTGATTTTCTTTGAAACTAAACTCAAAAATATTCCCTCCATGCTCTGTGTGCAATATATTCCTAGTTTGTAGCGGTTTAAGATACCGTGAGTGTGACCACCTTCCAACGAGATTTCCATTGGTTGCTGGCCTAAAACATGTACAGGTGACTTCCTCTTCCTCATTCTATTGTTGATGGTAAAAATTTAGGGGTTCGTTTGCCAGAAGTTATGATGTGAACAGGCTCACCTCAACTCTATGCAGCATACCTATCGCCGATATTTTTGTGGTTAAAATCTTGTGTAGTTTTCTGCAGTGTTCCTTAAACCCTCTTGTGGCGTAATGTATGTATGTCATTATTCTCTATGTAATATGTTTTGTATATATCTTACCTTCTCAAGGAGGCAAGGATTGCATGAAGAACCAAACCCTCGGTTCTTAAAGTTGCGACAGTGCCTTCCTGGACTTACTATAATTCATTTCGTTTTAAATCCACGGCGTAAATTTATAAAGGAAAAATCCCATGTGGTTTGTAACAATATTCTTCCTTGCCATAGTGTGCACATGTAGTATCATGACTATAGTATCCATTCTATTTATTCCTCACATAATTTATACAGGAAAGGTCAAAGTCATAAGACCTCACTTGATTTAAATAACTTACTTCCCCAAGTATATATTACGGGTATAGAATTTTCCCTAAATTCTTTGCTCCTGAATTGTGGTTGCGGTGTTTATTTGTATTTCCTCCGCATAAGAAAAAGGTAATTTAATTATCATTGTCTGCGACAAAGTTAGTCGATTCAAAAATGTAATATGGGTTATGTTTTATACTCAGGTTCTTGTCTGTGTTTTATTCATCATTAGTTTGTAAATTTAAAAGTTATGATACCAGTGTTTCGCGACCCTATCTGAAATTCTGAATCGGTCAATAACACCTATGTTCGACATGCATTGTACTATGTGAACTCTTTATCATTCTGGTTATCAAAATCTTATATATTTAGAAGAGTTCTTCTTTCTTATTTGTATAATGGAATGCCTGATTAACTCTTTTGGTTACCCTAATCTAATGATGGGACCCCTATTTTATTTGCAAGGGTACCCATCAGATAATTCTGAGTCCACTTCTCGCCTTCATCCTTGTGGACAATTTGCTCAGCGACGCCAATGGGAATGCACCTGCGCCAACCTCAAGCTAAGTTTTTGTTCGTGTATTAAATCTGAAATGTTTTAATTTCATAAATTCGTCCTGAACATTACTCTATCTTTAATATTTAATTTTCGTTGATTTGTTTCTTAACTTTGTTTACTAATATTCTTGATCTTTCCTTTGCATGACTTAAACATTTCGCAGTCAACAGATCCGGACATTGCCTTGCTCGAAAAAGGTATTTGAGTTCTGATTCCAGTGTTTTTAGTTCGGAATATTCAGGTTTGGTTTTCAAGTGGTATTGGGTCCTTACCCAGGTTGTTATGTTGTAAAGATTTGGATAAAAAATCCTATGGATATACAGATCGTTTATTAGCTTATTATAAATGAATGCATAGATTTTCCTACAATCCAACGAATATTGTTACATATTGAGAAGTCTCTGTAATATATTGATAACAAAAAGATTTTTCACATATCAAGTGACTTGGATGTCTCGGGAGTTGGACCATATTCCCTCATGAAAACTACATTGTTTCATAGTACATGCGCTTTTCGATTCAATTTTCGACCAAGAGTTATAGACTATTAGATTGAACAAGAGAATAAATGAGCTTGAGAACACACTGACTCCCAATCCACTCTTTTCAAATCGATTAGAAATACTACCAATAGAGAAGGATCTTCCAAGTACTCATGAAACCTCAAATCCAATCATGAAATACCTTCAATTGCTAACTGGAATCAAAGGCTATGTTGCTAAAAAAATTAACAAAATACTAGACATAATCAGACAGCATGGGATATCAATATCAATCTACATAATATTTCAAAAAGGATTACAAATTTTACTGAACATTTGTGAAGATATTTGGAGCATGATCAGGCTTATTATAAAAATGAAGTAAGTACTTTCATCACACAAGTGACTGGTACATGAATGAGTATCAAAGAATCATGAACAAATGTAAGAGGAGATGCTACTTTAAAAACAATTTCAACTATTAAGGAACTGCAGGGCCCAAATTTTTCAGGAATTCAACCATAATCACCAAAGAAGAGCTTGATATAGAGTTAGAAACAACAAAAACCTCATTCGCTAATGAATTTGATAGTCTCAGAGAATTTGTTGATGAGGAACTGAAACAGTGGCTTTTTACATTTTTCAATAACAATGAATACCACCTCTCATTCATTGACCAAGTCCAACTCGAATGCAAATAAGTGGAGTAGAATTTTTCTCTTCGATTTAAATAAGAAATAGCCAACGACCCAATCAAAGGATATATTGATGATTGGCTCAAGACTTGGAATATATTGTCAACCCATAATAAGTGCCAGAGACAGTTCAACTATAGTCAGAATAAACATATCTTTTAAAGCGAGATGCATACCTACAACAAAGAAACAAAAACAACAAAACACTTCCTTCTTGGTAAGTAGTCAAGAAAGCATTTCATATTTTCTTACTCTTATTTTATTTCATCACTTGGTAATGCCACAAAGTTGCTTGTTCTATGTTTTTTCATAACCTAACACCCATTTTTTACGATCTTTATTTCTTTGTTCTAGAGCTTTTGTCTATTTTATTGTCCATGAGAGCCCCAATCCCAGTTCATTTGGACAAGTGCCTTCACTTTTTCGAGACCTTACTTAAAAGACAATTGTATATTTTTTGAACTTGCCAAAGGATTTTTTTGTCATTTACAAAGATTATTGAAAAAACAATTGTATATTGTTTTACGTTGCCAAGGTATTGTTTTGGAATACATAGTTATTGATTTTCCATAATTTTACTTTCAGACAGAATTTTCAATCCTGTGTTCACTCTCTATCATTTTTCAATGAAATATCTTGTTCTATAAATATGTAGCTATTGACTTTCATTCCACTAAATGATGTTTTTACCTCTATTCTATGTTTAGTAAATTTGGTATCATATTGTAAAAACACAATAAAACAGTGTTTGGTCCTTTCTCACACCTTTCTTTCCTCGTCTCTGTTAACTTAACCAATGTTGTCAATTGCCAGGTATTTTTTTAATTCTAAACATGATCAAAATTTATGGTTCTAGATTTTATTGTTTTAAGTTTAAATTCTTTATCATTTTTCAATGAAATAGTCAGTTTTGTGCATACATAGCAATTGAATTTCATTCCACGAAATGATATTTTGGCATTTATGCAATGATTAGCAAATTTTGAATCATATTGTAAAAACTGAATAACAGTGTCAGGTCCTTTCTCAGGTATTTCCTTCATTGTCTATGTTTACTTAACCAAGGTGCTCCATTGTCGAGTTTTGTTTTAATTCTAACCATGATAAGAATTTATGGTTCTAGATTTAATTGTTTTAAGTTAGAAGTTTTAGTATTACTCTAATTTTGGATTGTCCATCTTTTTAGTTATATGCAGCTGGTCTTCTCTGAGCTTTGGTTAAAGAAGAAATTGTATCGGTAACCAATTTGTGATATCATATTATCAATTTCAACATTGTGCACAAGGAACTTTGACTATCCACGGAAATATACCATTTTTTATTTCCAGAAAACATAAGTTGCTCACACTTTACATTGTTTCCCGCACATCATAAAATATGCACGCTTTTCATTGTTCTCTCCACAAATCCACTTCAATACATGTTACATTGCTTCTTCTACATATTTACCTCTAAATACTTCCTTTTACTAAGTTCTATGCCATATGTTTTTTTGTTTTTTTTTATCTAATAAGAATTGTTACTTGAAATAAATTCAGTTCAACAATATTTTTTAAGTTAAACAAATGCATAAAATCATTTTGTTTACTTTATATACCTATATTTTATAATAAACATTGTTACTTAAGATAAATACAAGTGTCAAGAGTTAGTCCTGGAAACTTAGAAAATGAGATTGCCATCAATTACTCAGTTATCATGCAAATTACATCGTTGGTCAGAATCAATGTTATTGAACTATTGGAAGTATGAAGTTGTAAAGTGCAGGAAATCTAGAGGATGGGAAACATGAATCATCAGCACAAAGGTTAAATTATGTCAGATGTGTGGCCCATATGCCTATGTAGACTCCTAGAAGATATGATTGTGTGGATGAGATGTATGTGCCGAAGTTATATCTTCGTTGAAGATATATATGTTAAACACTTCACTTATTTACAATTTTTTCTTAGACATTGAACAATTATCTTTTTTCATATTTTTTACAAAATTTAATGAAAAATGATTTTGTTGCAAAGACTTAAAAATGTTTAAAAATGAAATTGTCATAAATGAGTTAGTTATCAGGAAAATTATATTGCTAGTCAGAATCTGTGCGATGGAGTTATTGGAGGTGTAGAGTTGTGAAATGAGGGAGTGCATGATGATGATTGTTATGAATTATCCATACAATAGTTCAAATTATACTAGAGATTTCCTATGCGGAGGATATGCGTATGTGGATGTGCGAAATATATACATGTCGGGATGATGTCTCCATGCCCAACAAATATCTGTGTGGTAGATATATATGTTCAAAAAAAAAAATATTTAACCATAGGCATAAAATCATTTTGTGAACTATTAAAACTGCAGAGTTGTGAAGTGCAAGACTATAGAAGGATCAGTGATATCAATTTTCCACAAAAGGGTTCAAATTAGACTAAGTATTTGTTGTGCGATGGATATGCATGTACAAACATGAAAGGGATATGCCTTGTTTTTCACAATTCTAATGTGAAAACACTTTGCATTGGTTCTTATCGATCCTAATCTCTAAACACTTTACATTGTTGCTTGCATATCCTAACCTCCCCATTGAACATTTCACTTATTTACATTGCTTCTTTCATATGCCAACCTCCACGTTCAGCACTTCACTTATTAATTTAAATTTTTATACCACATTCAATATTTCACCTCCTTTCTTATTTTTACAAATTTTGAAGCAAAATGTTTTCACTGCAAAAACTTTGCATTTCTTCCCACATATGCTAGCATCCCCATTCAACATTTTTCCTATAATTTTTGTAGTGTGTGGAGGTGAAGATGATATATTTGTGTAGAGTGGACGACATAGTGACTACATATCATCATTACGAAATACTTTGCACAAATTGAACCTTCTATAAGTGAGTTGGTTATCATGCAAATTACATCTCTTGTCAGAATATGTATCGAAGATAATGTTTTCACTTGTTTATATAAACAAATATGGAAGCGTGATTGAATTAAAGGTATTTTGATTCAATGTTACTTGAGGTTGTGTTAAGTTCATGTATGTGTCCCTGTATATACCTTTTGAATTATTTTTCAACGTTCCCTGATTGATTTATAAAAAATGAAGTGAAATTCTTCACATATCGTGATAGGGATATTACATTTTTCTCGGATTAAAAATAATTATATTAACCTAACTTTTAATTTCCCTAGATATATTTTTCATTTGAACTTATAATAATGAATCATTATTGATGTGTTCCAACTAACCATTATAATTTAGTTGTGTCATTTGTCATTTTATATTTTTTTATATTTTGATTCTTTTATTATTTTGATCTGGATTATTTTTGGCACGAAATGAGAGTGGAGATATAAGTAAATGTACATATATATATTAGATATCCAATAATATAACATAAATATATCATAGAAATAACCATAAACAAGAATATATAGTAATACACAATTTCTATGAATGAGCAAAATGTACAAAACTGTAGAAATACAGAGTGAAAGACTCTCTAAAATGGTGGCGTCTTATCTCTGAGAAGAGATGTGATGGATACGCTCATTCAGAAGAATATGGATATTACAATGAGACTCCAAAGGCCTTTTTAACATAAAGAAAATCCAAAACCCTAACCCCGGAAGATGGAAAGCCAATAGTTTTGTGGACTTCGTTTTGGGTAGTTTGGTGTATCAACTTCCTGGTGGCTTAACTTAGGCATACGATCTTTGTTTGGGACACACTATAGCTCAGTGGAAAGGTATTGATGAGGAGATTCATTTCACAAGATCAATGTGAGTCTTTGGCCATATTTGAGGTGCCCAATCATGAGAAAAGGTCGTTTAGGCCCTCAAAATGGCCCCAAAAGTTTGGGACCCGAAAAACTGCTAAAAATAGTAAATTGTCAGTAAACTCTTTTGATCCAGTTGGAATAGGTGAGTGGCCACCGATATCCACCTGGAATATATTTTTTTGCAAAGCACGTATTCATATTGTCTCACACCTTAAATTTCATTCAAGAAATTATATATATATATATATATATATATATATATATATATATTCAACCATAATAATTTAATGACTTCTCATCATCATAATTGTTGCATATAAGTTTGTTAATTTATTTTATTTGTAATGCCCACACAATTCAACCTCCGTCGGACTTCGGAACTTCATCCGTCGGGATTCGGGATTTCGCCGGTCGGGAGTTCGTGAGCCCTGTTGCACCATGCACAGGACCTTCCAAGTCCTGAACCCCGATAGTCAACAGGTCAACCTTTTCTTGCGTCGGGGATTTCCCTATCGGGAAATCGGCGGTTGTATTGTCGCACACCTCATGCAACGCAAAACCCCGAGTACCGAAACCCCGAGTACATGCCACCTGTCTCCCACTATGTCTTGGGGACCCACCTTGCCACGTCCTCTTCAGGATTTCGCGGATCGCGCATCCAAAATGCAAAGTTCCTTTGGTGTCGAAAACCCCGAAACGCCGAGCTCCGATATGCGGGATCTGACGCCGCGTGTCCCTCCGTATATTAACAGCTCCCGTTACTTCGGGAAATCGCAACTCGGGATTTCGAAGAGTATAAACCTCTTGTTCTGTGAAACGCCGAACGCCGAACCCCGATCTAATGGGATCCTGCGCCACGTGTCCCTGTCCGGATCAACGGCCTAGATTGACTCGGGGAATCGCCGATCGCGATTCAATATGCGAGCGTTTCACAACCCGGGAAACCCCGATGCCTCCAAACCCTGACTCGTCGGGATCTTCCGCCACGTGTCCTCCTGACGATCGATGGCTCTGATCAATTCGGGGAATCGCGACTCGCGATTTCAAATGGTAAGGAACGCTTATCTCCACAAACGCCGAAGCCCGATTTTGCGATGAGTCCTTGACTTGCTGGGGGGTCAAAGGATTAACTCCCTCGCACCTTCCCAGGGATCTAACGGCTATTGGGTGGTCCGCCCGAGATCTATGGTTAACGGGTATTCTCCCGAAATCGAATTACT
>ML781184.1:676015-726951 GCA_009831015.1 Picea engelmannii | reverse complement strand
CCACCCTTGGCAGCCCACGCCATCCCTTTTTTTGCATTATTTTATTTCTTTTTCATTTAATTTCCGTTCACAGTTCATTAAATGAACTCTTCAGTTTGATTATAACACAGTTAATCATGCTTATTTTCTTTAACTGATTTTTCCTTGAAATCTTTAATAAATTACTTAATTTGGGTCATTACATTATTCCTACCTTTATGTTTCTCCTTGTTTTACTTTATCATACGATAGTCTCATTATTCTTTCATTGTTTTATTATGAACGAGAAAACCATAGAGACTAAATCATTACATAGAAAGTCCTTTATAACTTCTCATAACTTGTTACAGTATCTTATATTATAATAGTTAACAAAATTGATACTTAAAAATATATTTCTTCATTATACGTTGTTTTTATAAAATTTATCCTAAGTCTTATTCCTCTAAGACTAGGTACTTGATAACCTATAAATGTTTACTTTTACTAAGTTTCATATTTTATTTGTTATATCTATAGTCATTACTATTTGAGAATATGATCAATGCCATGTATAAGGGTCTCATGAAGTCTTGTTTGTTTTTATAGCTCCCTTATGACTATACGTTCCCACTCAACACTATAACATTGTTATTATAATTCTTAATCATATAATACCTTATATGAGTCCATGTAATTAAACGCATACCACATTCTAACTTGTTTCATTACTATTATGTAGGTGTCAAGGAGATTGGTACCATGGAAACTCGGAAATACCCTTTCTTGGAAAGTTATTCGAGTTCCATTACTTAATTAAATTTCAAGTATGGTATTACAATATGTGACTACTTTATTTATGCATTTTGTTGGGATATTCGACTGAATAATTTTCTATATAATTATTCCTGAAAGTCTTATTGCTTAGGGTTGTTGTCTACACATTTTACATTTATGTAATTTTATATAATTTGTTTACTTAGTATCAATTCTTTCTTGGATATACACAGTCATTACTTGTATCTTTGTTAAATTCAATTTACTTAGTATCGATTTTGAACATACACAATCTTTATTTGTATCTTGTTTAAATTCGGTTTAACGATTTTGGACATACATAGTCATTACTTTTATCTTGTTGAACTCTATTTAATTTGAAAATGATTCCATTTTTAATATACAATCATTACTTGTATCTTGTTAAACTCAGTTTCTTCAATACATGGTTCTTATCTGAATACCCTTCATGTTTAAATAAATAGGTTTTACACATGATTTATATTGAATGTACTAATGGAAATAGGATTTTGTTCATGGATCTAGGAACATAATACTATGGTTTGTCTTTCAACAATATTTCTACATGAACTATTATATGCATCTATTTTCTCATAAAAATCACTTAGATCTAATACTGTTACGATTTATTTATGCTTTAAAATACTTTATAACACACAATAATACACAGTAAACATTCAAATCAATATTAATAATAAAGAAGTAAAACCTAGAACTTGGGGAAACCACATGTTGAAGACTCTATTCCTCCCAACCATAAACTAGAGTCTTTGTCAACCTCTTTCACCCCTGAGCTGAGTTTGGAATCTAAGGGGATGCCTACGTGGCCTCTTGCAGAATTCTAAGTACCAACTTGTTGTGTAATATTAGAAAATCATTGTGTCAAGTCAATTCAGTGTGTAGCCTTCTCAAGATATTAGTTTACATCCTAGGAATGGCATCTCATTCCCTTGTCATGAATTATTTTTATTTTTCTTAGGATTTGTGACACTTTTCTTGAGCCTCCTGCTCACTGACCACTTGTCAGATTCAATTCTACACATGTCCGCAGATTCTCCTAGAAATTTGGAATGTGTTTTTTTTTAAGTTGATTTAACTCCACAACTTGTATTAGTCTATTGCCACTTGGCCAACCCCTTTGGATTCCTAACTCCCTCTTTAACAGTTGCTTCAAATTGTGCCCATTTTTCCACATGTGTTTATTTTCATTAAATAATAAGGTTTTACAATTCAGATTTGGTCAATCCTCCAAATTCACTTTTGGAAAAAAATAATTAAAATAATTAAATAATAATAATAATAATAATACTCAAAAGTTCTAGTAGTGGAGTATCACACATATGTTCATGAGTCTGCACATATGTCCCAAGCACTTGAAAATATATGTTTAGAAAATATATGTTGAAGAGTGAAACTTAATGTAATTAAATTCATAGATAATGAATAGTCTTTGTAAAAATATAATTCATATAATAAATAAAAATAGCATTATTGTTTATGAAAAGAGAGAAATTTTAAGAATAAAGTAAAAACAACTAGCATAAAACTTTGTAAAAATAAGCAAAAAAACTAATTGTTCAATGTGGAGTAAAACTTAGTAAATAAGAAAGCTAATTGTTCAATGTGGAGTAAAACTTTGTAAATAAGTGAAAAGTTCAACGAGGGAATTATCATATGATGGAAGTAATGTAAAGTGTTTGATGTAAAAACATTTAGCATAAAACTTTGTAAAAATAAAAATAAAAATTTAAAGTGTTGAGTGTGGAGTAAAACTTAATAAATAAGTGAAGTGTTCAATGGAAGTTTAGCATATTCCAAAAGCAATGTAAAATGTTTGGAGTTTAGGATGCACAAGAATGAATGAAGTATCCACACACATATAGATTTCACACATCTGCACATGTATATGCTCGAAGAGCTATACTACGGCACCTATACTACAAAGAGTGCATATGCTCAAAGATCTATACTAGGGCACCTATAATACAAAGATAGTCTGCATACTACAAACATATAGTCCACATGAATATAGTTCTACACCTATGCACAGGTATATCCCCACAAAGTGAACACTTAGTAAATAAAATACATCTTCAGCACATAAATACAATGCGCACACATATAGTTTCCTCACTTATGCACATGTATATGCATAAAAAATGATGTAGTTGTTTATTACCACTGGTACCTTTAGTTTTGTTGATTTCATTGTCATGTCAAATTCAAATTACAAAGTATATTTATTTATCACAGTTTCTTATGTGTGTTGAGGATATGACAACTTTGTCAATCGATTTTATTAGATATAATCATTCATAAATATGATCATTCATTTCATTGGTAGATCCCTCTTGTGTGAATAGAGAGCAAATATTTTTAACAAAATCTTATCCTAAATATTTTTACATCAACAATACTAAATGTTTCCACTTGTTTTTTCTTTATTCTTATCATTTTACTATGGCATAAACAATAATACAATTTATCTTTATTGTGTGTATTGTTTAATTGTTATCTTTTAACAAAAATTATTTATTATTTATACATTTAATTATATTAAATTTCATTATTGAGCATATATTTCTCAACTAACTCACTAAAAATTATTAACTCACTAAAAAAAATTATCAATACATTTTTAATTGAATTTCCACTTAAATCCTTCGTATAATGATAGTATAATGATAGTACTAGTGGAAATTGAAATGGAAAATCCAATTTGCTCAAAGTTTTTACCATCTCTATTAAACCAAGCCACCAATGATCGGTTCTCCTTGGAAAATCCAATTTACTCAAGGACTTTTGACCGTTTGCATTAAATCGGGCAACCAAAAGTCGTCCCCCATAGAAAATTCAATTTTCTCAAATAGGTTTGACCGTTTCCAAATCTATATATGACTCAAAAAAAAAAAAATTATTGAAATTATAATAACTATATTTTGCAGAATAAAATTAAGTAAAATTTATTTTAAAATATATTCAACATTTATGAAATTTATCGATTTTAAAAGATAGATTTATCTAAAATCTTGTAAAATTTTAAAATTTTATCAATAGGAATAAAAAATAATCATTAATCTAAATTAATTTTAATATAATATAGATTTTTTTTCCAAGTTATAAAGTTTTGGGAATACTCTCTTATTTGGAGGATTGTAGGTAGGGTAAACTCTAGAATCTTCATGACACAAAACCATCAACAACAAAAAAGCTCAAATCCATTACAACAATATACTACTTATGAGCTCAACATACCACTTACATAAATTAAACCCCAAATTAAAAATGCATGATAAACTTAACCTAAAACACTATAAAATTTCAAAATTCTATCAACATTAATAACAACATATTTACCAATTATCAATATGTCTAATATAAATGTTTAAATGTTTTAGGTAAAAAAGAATTTGTCAATACACTTTAAACAGTCTACCATTTCTACCATTTAGATTGTTTTGGACAATCATCGCAAACTTTAATTATAAAATATTATTATTTTTCCATAAATTAAAATTGTCTAATTATATTAGACAGGGATGTTACCTAACGAAATGATTAATAATTATGGAATTTCAGAATGTGTTGTCTCACGAAATTATTAATACTTATTGCGACATTGTCTCTTGCATGGAATACTTATTGTTACATTATTGTTACATTATGGAATAAGTTTAGAGAGAACATATTCATTGGTCCTTCACTGCCTATTTATAAATAAATAAAAATTCTTCGAATACTTGCATTTTGATAAAGTCAGTATGTATTCGAAGGTATATTACTTTATTACTACTTTCGTTTATTAAAGCAAATTATTTCGAATCGAATAAATTGAGCCGAGTCCATGTGATCCATCCCCGCAATCTCTATATAAAGCTGCCGAGTATCCACATTGAAAACCATGTCCACAGCGATTTCTACGAAATAAGTGTGTTGAGATACAGAGAGATTATTCTCTGCTACCAAACCACTACAATGAGCACCAAAAAGTCTGGTGCGAAGACAGCCGGTTCCAATGGATCCGCGGGGAAGTCGGGCGGGGCTTCGAAGGGTAGCCTTGGGAAGTCGGCGCCGAAGCCGAGTTCTCAAGGGATGTCAGCCGGGAAGCCGAGTGTAAAGGGTTCGTTGGGTAAAGGAAATCTGAGCGGCGTCAAATTGCAGGGCGCTGCGACCGATATGAAGGCAGGAAAGCTGGATTCCTCGTCTAATGTCCCGCTTGCTGTGCAGAAAGGGCAGAAGGGGGGATGCAATTAAGGAGATTCTGAGTGACCCCAGTTTGTTTCCCAGGCTCAGGGGCTCCGGTCGGTGACTTACCGGGACCGGCTCTTCGATGAGCAGACAGGTCTAGGTTTAATATAGTATCTATTGCTGTACGTAGATGAATCTACAGTTCCTTTGCATGGTTTTATTAGTTGGTAAAGTCTGGTCTTTTGTCTTCCAACTTATGGTGCTGGAAACTTTTGGGTTGTGAAAATATTAAATATATCAATATGAAGGCCTCTCCTTAGTGGTGGCTTTTTGGTGTGCTATCATCCTTCATTTTCCATTTTCTGCTTAATGTTTTTATTTTCAATGCGTAGTGTCGTGAGTAGTTTTTTATGTTTTGGCAAAGCTGTTGAATATGGAGTTTCTTTAGCTCACATCTGATTAGAATTTTATGTTTTATCTCGTAATAGAGGAAGGACGGCTCACGTAATGTAGTTAAGCACTCATATTAACAATCTGTCACTCTGTTTTTTCTACAGAAAATTACGCAATGTTCCTTTACAGAAAAGTCCCATAATATATTTCGGAGAGTGTCTTTTTCACTATTATTATATTATTATTGACACATTCAGCCCTAACGGACTGAGGAGCAAGATACAAATTATAAACTTTATCTAACTTCGCCTATCAACAAAAAGAAAAAAATAACCAGACATATCTAACCATGGATAGGCTAGAGTCCTAAAAACTTCCACAAAAATACATGAAAAAACCAGGAGCATATAGTCTAATAAATATCAAAAAACTGATGAGGACCCTCATGTTCCTCATTTCCTGGTGCTTGTAAGACTGCATGTTTGGACAGGCTGTCCGCAACTTTGTTATTATCCCTTTAGACATGTGCAAAAGAGATTTTCTGAAAATGCTTGATGATCTCCCTGAGACGGTCCTTCGAGCATTCCAAGGCAGCCACCTGTAGACGACCCTTCCCCTTCAGCCATTCAATAATGATTTTTGAATCGCCCTGAACATGTATCTCCAGAATCGATAGACGAGATGTCAATGTGAGGAGGGTCCACACTCCCAAGAGGTCAGCTTTTGTATTTGTTCCCATTATAACTTTTGTCCCCACTGATCCTTATTTTGCCACCAGCTCTGCAATTGTTGCTCGATAACTGAGCTACTCCATCGAACCAACCGATCACCCCATCTCCTTCCAGATTTGTAGGAATGGCACTGCAATAGAAAGATTTTGTTTTGTAATTACAAACCCTCATGTTTGAAAACATAAGAAATGCCACCTTCTGTGAACTAGAGGCACCATCTTCAAATGTGGCCAGGTTCCTTTCCTTCCAAATGTACCAACATATGACAACCAATAAGCATGGATACGGTGTGTGTTGAGCTTTCTAGGATTTGAAACAACCTGATAGGGTATCTCTCGTCCACCTTGTTGTAAGATTTAAGGATACAGAAATCGTGTTCCAGACCGATGTGACAAAAGTACAACCCACAAACAAATGATATACTATCTGCAAACTTTGTTTGCATAACTGACACCTCCCCGGACCTAAGAATCCTCTACGCTGAAGAATATCCCAGGTGAGGATTTTATTCTTAGCAATTAACCAAGTAAAATGTTTTATTTTCAATGGGCACGCCCAGAACCATAAACAAATGATATACTATCTGCAAACTTTGTTTGCATAACTGACACCTCCCCGGACCTAAGAATCCTCTACGCTGAAGAATATCCCAGGTGAGGATTTTATTCTTAGCAATTAACCAAGTAAAATGTTTTATTTTCAATGGGCACGCCCAGAACCATAACGCTTTCCTCCAGCCACCTATCACATAGTTCCATCTCTTTTTCTCCATTGCCACAAATGCATTTTTAACAAAAATTTGGCCACACGCATCTCCCCTTAACCAAATTAGCTCGTTCGGCTTCTCAAGTAATAATACTCCAACATTAATGAGAGCTCTACGAAATAGCTTCCATTCCAGAGCAAGACAACCCTCTAATCCCAGATCATCGCTAGATAACCAATTTGAGCCAATCATCCCCACACGAGATTCGAAATGTGCTTGATAAAGATAGTGTACGCCTTTCCTGTTGATAGAAATGATCAACTCTTTAGACAAAATCGCCCCTTCCCCCATGCCTAGTATGTGATCTCTACCTAACAGAATAGAGTGTCTTGTCCTCGGTTTCCAAGCCAACCAATGAGGTAAGACATGTAATGATTTCAGTAGGTGTTTCCAGGTATTGGAACCTTTAGAATCCACAACATTTACCGTGTGCAACCATCGTGCAACAAAAATAAAGGGGAAGTATTTGTCCTTTAAGATTCGGTGCCATAATCCCTCCTACATGAGCACTCTCCACAATGTGTTTCTACCATAGCTCTATTAAAACAACCTAGATTTCTCAAGCCCCATCCCCCATGTTGTTTTGGACGAGAAATATGTTTCCAAGAACACAGGTGGATCTTCTTCTTCTTCTTGCACCTGGACCAAAGGAAACTGAAGATTAACTGTCAAATTCTTTGAAGGATCTGGGAGGGCAAGTTTGTCAAAGCCAACCAATAGACTAGTTGGATTTCGAGAACTTCCTTAATTAGGATTAATCTCCCCCCAATTGTAAGACATCTATTGCACCAGTGACTTATCCAACATTCATACTTGTCAATAAGTCATTGTAAATCCTCTTACCTGTACCTGTCAATCTTCAAAAAATAGCCAAGATACCTGAAACCAACATAAAGATCAAGGAAATTATAATGAAAAATAGCCTTTAAATTCTCCAGAACATTTGGTTGCAAACCATACTATAGGAATGTAGTTTTCTTATCATTGATCTTAAGACCAGATGCATTACAAAATCTTCCCAGCACTCTTTTAATTTCCTGCCATTCCGCCATAGATGCTTTAGTCATAATAAGAATATCATCTACAAATAGAAGATGTAGGACCTTTATAATCTTCGATACTTGAATGCCCGTCAGTAAGCCTTCCTCCTGACTTTTTTTTAATTCCAGACTCAGGCTTTCCATAAGTAAAATGAAAAGAAATGGGGACAATGGGCATCCCGGTAGAAGCCCTCTTCCACTATTGAAAAAACCAGATGGCTCCCCATTTATTAAAATAGCATAGGTTGTTGATGTGATGCAACCCATAATCCACTTAGTCAATTGCAAACCGAAACCACATTGAAGTAAAACCATCCTGAGGAAATACCAACTTACACATTCATAAGCTTTCTTCAAATCAATCTTGAGTATTAATGCTTGGAGTTTTTTGTCTTTTATACTTTGTAGGCATTCCTGCACAGTCCCGATTGCATATGTAATTTGCCTTCCTTTTAAAAACCCAAATTGTTCCTCAAACAAGGCACAGGATAGGATCTGTCTGATATGTTTAGAAATAATTTTAGAAAATATCTTATAGCAAAGATTACATAGAGAAATCGGGTGAAATTCCTCAAAGGTAGCAGGGCCATTTACTTTCGGAATAAGTGCAATAAAAGTCGAATTAAGAGCTCTTCTCACTTCTCCAGTCAAGTGTGATTCCTCCACAGCATCCAGTAAATATTTCGCAACCAATTCATAAAAATGTAGATAGAATTCCACAATCCATCCGTTCGAGCTAGGAATTTTGGCTTTGGCAAAACCTTTTAACACCTCTAAGACTTCCTCCTTTGTAACAAGTTTTTCTAATAGCATAACTTCCTCCTCATTTACCATATGTGGAAATAATCCCAACATTGCCACCTGCTCCTCAATTGTATTGATGCTCAATTCTTTATAGAAAGTACTGAAATATATTTGCGCTTCCAATTTTATAGCATCTTGTCCATAATGTACTTGACCTGAATCATCTTTAACCTCCTATATATGTTTTTTGTTCCACCTATAGCTGGCGTAGTGATGAAAATATTTAGTATTTTTGTCCCCACTTTTGATCCATATAGCCCTGCTCTTCAAACGTCGGTGCTCCTCCTCAGCCAAGAGCAATTTATTTCTATCATTTTCAAGAGTTTTTAACCGTGATCTAATTTCAAGACAATGATCATTTTCCAGAAATTGCTTAGTAAGATGTGCTATCTCCGTTTCTAGACTTTTAAAGGCTAAAAGTTCTTTCTTGTTTTTTTCAACCAGCCACATCTTTACCTGATCTTTCAACATAGAAAGCTTCCTAGTCAATATGTTTTGTGCTCCATACCCCTCTGCCTTCTGATGGTTACTCCAAACTGACCGAACTAGATCAAAAAATGACTCCTCTTATAAACAAACAGGGTTGAATTTGAAGGGATAAGCCACCAGTTTATAACCATAATCTAACTAAAGTAACATCGGTGCATGATAAGAAATGAAAGGGAACTCCACCCATGATCTATACTTTGCAGCATCACATAAGAGTGTTTCTGAAACATATTTTTTGTCTAGTCTTTTCCAGATCTCCTTCGTCCCTCTCCTAGCTTTGCGCCAGGTGGGCAATAGCACCACAGGCATCACATCCACTAAATGGTTAGAAATAAAGAGATTTTAAAAAAAGTCTGCTAATAGATCTGATAAGGCCACCTCACCCCAAACTTTGTTGAAGCTAGTAGTAAAATTCAAATCCCCCGCAAGGATAAGATTCTCCTGTCCTAATAATCCTTTAGCTTCCATCTGTTCCCAGAAATGTCTCCGACCCGAGCACGACCCATAAGCATTTATGAAACTGATCCTTTTTTTATCAGGAATATGGATACCTGTCAATAAAATTGTACCAACACTTAGAAAAGGTTGCATATCAAAGATATTAGGGTTCCAAGCCACCAGAAGTCCCCCCAACTTCCCAACAGACCTAACAGCACTAATTGTAATATCCCCAAGGACGGGTCTTGTTGTAATCATGTTTATGAATTGTAAATCATGTTTTATAGGCTAGTGAGCCGAGTATTGATAAGCTGGTAGGATTATGTGTTTATTAGGCTGGAGAGCCTAAGTGTTAAGGCCAAGAGCTTGTTTTTGTAAATGTAATATGCAGAACATTAATAAAGAATAAACATCACTGCCTGCAGATTGACCACGAAGAAAGAGTGATGGAGGACTAAGCTTCTACAAGGTGGGTAAGGAAAAAGGGTCTAAAAGGTGGGAAAGAGAGGCTAAGTGTTGATACTAGGGGCTTAAGACCTTGGGAATAATAATTTATTCTTATTCCAAAAACTATGAGAAATGTATGTTTTTTATCCTAAGTCCTAGGAGAGGCAACGCATGCAGCTCCATGTGTGAAAAAGGGAACGCATGCAGCTCCATGAAGAAAAGTATCGACCTGAGCGCATGAGGTTAAAGGTTGGAGCGTCAGCTGAGTTGGGGGTTGGTTCTCCATTGTTGCGTCTGTGATGCCATTTTCTTAATCCTCTGTCTAAAAACCATTTTTCCTCTACTTTGGAACCTTTGTTGTTTTACCCTCACGCAATTCTGAGAACCAAAATCGATGAATTGTTATGTGTCTTCTGTGGAAATCGACACCGAGGAAATCGCCTGAGCATAATGTCTCTAGCATCTGGTCGTTGCCATTTTGGATCTATACCCATCTACTGTTGTGACCGTCATCCATTCGTGAATGAGTGTTGATCTGTGGTTGTTGTCGTCTTCTGGATGTCCATACCCAGTTTTTCATGTTGTTGCTATCACCTGTGAGTTAGCCAAAGCTCTTATTGTTGATGTCAACCTGAACTTGAGGGAATTGGGTTGAAACTGGTTAAAGAACCGAGTTGTCAAGCCCGTGGTAGAAGGGGTGGGTTGTCAGGCTTGCGGGCAGCTCTCTTCAAGTGAGAGAGGTTGTTGGGAAGTGATTTTCTCTCAGAGAGAGTCCAGCACTAGCTACAGAGCTCTGAGACTTCCTGATCTAACCTATTGCCAAGGCCCAAAGAGGGAGGTGAAGCATCGATGGACTATGCTTGTGAAGGTGTATACTCTCGGGTAGAACAGGCATGTGAGGAATGAGATTTCGTGATTAGTGGGCGTAAGAAGTCTCCTGGAGAGAATCCTTTCGGTTGCTCTATGCATTTTTCCTGTAACCTCAGTCTAGTCTAGGATTCCCTTACCTTGGGTGGAGCTTAGTCCCAGCTTGGGGGTGACCCACTATTGAGCATGATGAGCAATGAGGTCTAAGGCTGGGAGGTTCGTGGAAGGTTTTCACGTGGTTGGTGGTATTACCACAGTTTCGAAGATAAGTATCAGTTTGTGCTTAATATTATGTTTTGCATGCCTGTGATGCTTATATGTTATCATGTATTCTATTGTGCATATGAGTTATTGTTAATGTCCTTGATGATGTATATTAGCAGTAATCATGTGCTTACTCTGTATTTTTTTATTAAATCTATTAATTAGATTTAATATGCATGTTATATATATATATATAAGTATGAGAATTTTTCCGCGTAGTAGCGTTTTCCCGGCCGTGGGGTTTGATGGTCGGGGACGTTACAATATGGTATCATATCCATAGTTTCAACGTTGAGCCTAGATGGTCTGGATAATTGGTCTTTGGACCCAAGGTTTCGAGAGGAAATTGTGTTTGGAGGACTAATTTTGAACCTTAGATTGTCTTTGAGTGCCAAGGAGTTACTTGGTCGTGTTATGAAGCTCAAGAGGAATAACGGTAGAATAAAACCACAGTCATAGATCAGTTGTATGGAGAAGATCTAGACCATCAAATCCACGCCCAGATGCTTAGGAAAGCGTGCAGAAGAGATCAGATCTGGGCCATCAGATCTGAGTGTCTGGACCAACAACCGTTGGATCCAAGGAATGTGCACAAGGTTTAAAACCCTTTAGCGTTGCATAGGAATGTGGATATCATGATACGCAAAGTCCTGACTTCATCAAGACCATCCATCGGGAGGGACGGGTGGAGAGCGATCATCCTTTCACTGACTCATGACTTGAAAAGGTCAAAGGGAAAGTTCGGGAGAATTCACGAAACCCGAATTCGCGATTAGATCACAACCATTGATCAAGGAGAGATCTGGACCGTTAATGGTCCAAGAAGGATTTTGGCATTTCGGGGATCAGGAGAATGAAGGTGGAAGGTCTTTCGACCTTGCGACACACGAAATTCTGATACACAAAACCCTAACGACATCTGAGTCGTCAGATCGTGTGGAAATCAGTACCATCAGATTAGAAACTCTGAGATATCGACATTTAGGGAACCAGAAGTAGTGGGAGGTGCTGACGTACAAACTCCCGAAGCCCGAAATCACAAAATTCTAAAGAGTTGAAGTAATGGATCGAGCTGAAGTCACTGGGATGGATGAGGAAACATGGGATATGTGCCACGTGCCAACAGGTCCCGAAGGAAAAAGTAGAAGAAGTGGGGCCGGATGGCGTCGCCTAGAGTAATGTGGAACTTCTTAAGAGCAACATGTGTCACCACCCTAGTTGGTGACAGCTGTGTTTTGGAACCGGGGACTAGAAAGGTTGGAAGTTCGGAAGTCGGGAGTTGGAGAGGGAAGTGAGGGTGAGAGCCTCCAGGACCGAAATCCCGAAACCCAAAAACCCGAAACCCCGAAGTTTCGATTATAGAACCTTGAGACATGGCACTTGGTCACGACCATGGTCGTGTGGGTTGGATATCTAAGAGAAAAGGGCTAAGGCTTGAGTGCACTGCAGAGCCGAACAGAGCTCGGAAAATTCACGGAAACTGAACGTTTTCTTGAATCAAGTTGTTTATGAATGTTGTGGGATTTGTTAAGGAATAATGACCTGACAAATTATGGTTGTCTTCACGTTTTGTTCACAGAGGTTTAACGAGCGCCAAAATCGATTAGAGTTTCCACTGAGTGCAAAGAAATGGAAGGAGCACAGACTTCTTCTAGTTCTGAAAATGAAGTTAAAGGAATGGATGTGTGTTTGGGAGTTGGAGAATCGAACTCTAATGGCCATGGAGAAGAGATAGATAAGGAAGGAAACATGAAGAATATCATTAAAGGATTGCAAAAGGATGCCCAAACTCACCAAGCAGATAGCAGAAATCTCAGAAAAAATTAGGAAAAGCAAGGTGAATCTAACATAAAGTTGTTAAAGAGTTTGGAGAGAATAGAAAAGAAGTTGGATAAGGAGAGTGACTCGAGCAGAAAAGGGAGTCACTAGACTTCTGAGGGAATAAGGTCAAGGAGTGTAGGTAGACACCATCATCACTCCCAAGGTCGCTCCAAGAGAAGGACACACAGTAGTTCAAGCCTGTCTCCTACCAGAAAGCACAGGAGATATGGAGTGGATGAGCTGAATGGAGAAATGAACAAGATTAAGCCTCCTATGTTTTATGGAGAACATAATTAGGGATGATTTTAAGGATGGATTTTTTTTTTTAATGTAGAAACCTCGACGAATCTTACTAATCCTTCATATGCCAACTATAAATGTTTGGCGATATTTTTGTAAAAAATTTAAATTTATAAGGATTTTATATAGTTTTTATAAAATTTTGGTGATTTTTAAGGTAAAATAATTTTATCCTATAGAATTTGGGTGAATCATTTTTAAAATAGCGAATCTTGTTTTTGGAAAAACCATGGAAAATTAGCCCATGAGCGAAATTTAGCCCCTAAAATCATCCATGAACATAATAAGGAGGAATATGCCAAGACATGGTTTCTTGGCATGAGAAAATATTTCCAACTACATAATTATTCCTCTCATGCAGAAGGAATAATTATGATGTATCAAATGAAAGGAAAAGCATCCATGTGGTGGGATCAACTTGTGCAGGTGCAGCACATTAGAGAGAAGGATATCACTTGGAAGGAATTCAAGAGGTATTTCGAGAAGAAATACTTGACTAAGATATATTATGATAGAAAGATGAAGGATTTCTTTGAACTCAAGCTAGGCAGCATGACCATTGATGAGTGTGAATGAAGATTTTTGGAATTGTTGAAGTATGTTCCGTTCATCAAGGAAGAGACTGTCAAGATTCAAAGATATCTAAGTGGATTGCCACCTTCCATTGGTGACAAGATCCAGTATGATGACCCTAAGACTATGGAATAAACGATAAGAAGAGTGAAATTCTTATACGAACAACAAAGAGAAAATCCTACATTTTGGAAGGCTTGGGATGACCAGAAGAAGTTTAAGAAAGAGCATAGGTAGAAGGGAAACAAACCTTCCTTTTTCAGAAACAGTCCTCAAGGATAGCCATCGTTTAGATAGTAGAGAATGGATAACGTAGAAGAACAAATGCCAAGACAGACACCCATTCAGTGTTGGGGCTGTCAGGGGAACCATATAAAGTACAGAGATTGTCCCCACAAAAATGGCAAATTGAGAGTTGTCCATAATGTTTACCAAGATGAAACAGTGGAGGACATGGAAGTATAATGCCAAGGATATATGCAAGAATGGACAACAAGAAAGATGAATTTTAGTCGCACATGATTGAAGTAGAAGGTATGATTAACAACCAACGATTTACTATTTTAATTGATTCAGGGGCTAGCCACAGTTATATAGATCCTAAAGTGGTGGAAAGCTTGCATTTGTCGAAAAGAAAACATGAAAAATCTTGGTTAGTGAAAATGGCTACAGGAACCAAGAGAAAAGTCACTGAGTTTGTTAAGTCATGTCCAATAGACATGAATGGACTAGGCACAAAGGCTGAATTGAATATTCTTCCTTTAGGTTCTTATGACTTCCTAATTGGGATGGACTGGTTGGACCAACACCATGCCATATTGGATTGTCGTAACAAGGCATTCACTTTCCTGGATGAGGGAGGGAATCGGAAAATAGTCCAAGGAATTTAGAGAGTTGTTTATATCAGAGAAATCTCAGCAATGCAGCTAAAGAAATGCTACAGAAAAGGCTGTCAATTATTTGCATCCCATGTGGAGGAGGCATCTAAGGATGAGGTGTCAAGTATCGAAGACCATGTGGTACTAAAAGAGTTTGAAGATGTATTTCAGTAGGTACCTGGACTACCTCCGAAGAGAGATATTGACTTCTCTGTAAATTTGATGCCTGGAGCAGCTCCAGTGTCGAAAGCTCCTTACAGAATGAGTACGCCAGAGCTGAAAGATTTGCAATTACAGCTTGAAGAGCCTTTGAAGAAGGGGTATATATGTCCAAGTGTGTCACCATGGGGAGCCTCGGTCCTGTTCGTGAAGAAGAAGGATGGAATGCTAAGATTGTGTATCAATTTCAGACAATTGAACAAGGTAACTGTAAAGAACAAGTTTCCTGTGTCGAGGATTGATGACCTCTTCGATTAGTTGAAGGATGCGAAGATATTTTCAAAGATAGACCTCAGGTTGGGATATCACCAGGTAAGGATAAAGGATGAATACATCAGCAATACCACCTTTTAAACAAGGTATGGTCATTATGAGTTCACAGTGGTGCCATTTGGGTTGTCAAATGCACCCGATGTTTTTATGTGTCGGATGAATGGTGTATTCAGGGACTATTTGGACAAGCTTGTCATAGTCTTCCTAGATGAAATTTTGGTGTATTCCAAGTCGGAGGAAGAGCATGAACAACATCTGAGGATGGTGTTTCAAGTGCTAAGAGAGAACCAATTGTATGCCAAGTTGAGCAAGTACTCGTTTTATCAGGAGCGGATCCATTAGTTGGGGCATATTATTTCAAAGGAAGGGATAGTTGTAGACCCTGAGAATATTGAGGCCATTAGAGAATGGTCAGCACCAAAGAACGTGACAGAAGTTAGATCCTTCATGGGTTTAGCTAGTTATTATAGAAGGTTTATCATAGGGTTATCAAGGATAGCTCACCTTATCACTTCCTTGCAAAGGAAGGAGAAGTTTCAGTGGATAGAGGAATGTGAGAAAAGCTTTCATCAATTGAATAAATTGTTAACCAGTGCTCCAATCTTGAGGATTGCAGATCCAAATAAATATTTCATAGTATGCACTGATGCATGCAAAGAAGGACTGAGAGGAGTCCTCGGTCAAAATGGATTCGTAGTTTGTTATGAATCCAAAAAGTTGAAAGAGAACAAAATGAACTATGCCACTCATGATTTGGAGTTGGCAGCCATAGTACACGCTCTAAAGAAGTGGAGGCATCACCTCATGGGAAGGAGGTTTGAACTAAGAACATACCATAATGGTCTGAAGTACGTGTTTGATCAGCCAACCTTGAACGCTAGACAGAGTAGGTGGTTGGAATTTCTCTGTGAGTACGATTTTGATATCAAGCATATCAAAGGGAAGGAAAATAAAATGGTTGATGCACTCAATAGGAGAGTACATGAATTACATGCTACAGCCATTGGCATGTACCGAAATGATATAAAGGGCGGAATTTTGGAAACTACAAATGCAGATTTGTAGTACATGGAGTTGGTAGCAAAGCTATAGCAAGGTGAGATGCCACAAAAAGTGGAAAATTATAAATTGGAAACCTATGGAACACTTCTGTACAAAAACAGAATTTACGTACCTAATGTCCAAGACATGAAACATATGATTTTGCATGAAATGCATAATGTGTCTTATGTAGGGCACCCTGGATACCAGAAAACTGTGGCAGCAGTCAAGAGCCATTACTTTTGGCCAGGTATGAAGAAAGAGAAATTTATGAATACGTCGTAAGATGTATGGAGTGCCAGAAATTTAAAGCCGAGCACAGACACCCAGTAGGGTTACTGCAACCTTTACCCATTCCTGAGTGGAAGTGGGAAGTGGTGATAATGGATTTCATCATAGGATTTCCCAAGATCGGCAAGCAACATGATTCAATTATGGTGGTGGTGGACAATCTTACGAAAGCTTCCCATTTCATTTCATTAACGACTACTCACAAGGCAGTGGATGTTGCTGACATATTTATGAAGGAAGTGGCACGATTGCACGAAATTCCCAAGACAATTGTGTCTGACAGGGACCCGAAATTTACCTCAAATTTCTGGAAGGGGTTGTTCAAAGGATTCAGAACGAATCTGAATTTCAGTACAACTTATCATCCTGAGTCTGATGGACAGACAAAGAGGGTGAACAGAGTAATAGAAGACACGCTAAGGATGTATGTGATGGACAAACCATCAAAATGGGAAGACTACCTTCACTTTGTAGAATTCGCCTACAACAATGGGTATCAAGAATCATTGAAGATGAGCCCATTTGAAGCACTTTATGGAATAAAGTGTAATAATCCAGTAAGCTCGGACAACTCAACTGATAGGGAAGTAGTTGGGCCAGAGTTTCTCAAGGAAATGGAAGATCAGATGCTAAAAATTAAATAGAATTTGAAAGCTGCCCAAGACAGGCAAAAAAGTTATGGTGATAAAAACAGAAACCGCAGAGAGTTCAAAGTGGGTGATCATGTTTTCCTGATATGGTCCCAAGGACACGACATGGGAGCATGAAGATGCTATGCAGGAAGAATATCCACATCTTTTTGAAGATTTTTGAAATCTTATTGAGGTTGTGTAAAAGTTGCACTGAGGACAGTGCCAAAATAAGGGGAGGGGATTGTAATATCCCCAAGGACGAGTCATGTTGTAATCATGTTTATGAATTGTAAATCATTTTTTATAGGCTGGTGAGCCGAGTATTGATAAGCTGGTAGGCTTATGTGTTTATTAGGTCAGAGAGCCTAAGTGTTAAGGCCAAGAGCCTATTTTGTAAATGTAATATGAGAACATTAATAAATAATAAACATCGTTGCGTGCAAACCGACCGCGGAGAAAGAGTGATGGGGGACTAAGCTTCCACAAGGTGGGTAAGGGAAAAGGGTCTGAAAGGTGGGAAAGAGAGGCTAAGTGTGGAGCCCAGTGGCTTAAGTCCTTGGGAATAATAATTTATTCTTATTCCAAAAACTATGAGAAATGTATGTTTTTTATCCTAAGTCCTGGGAGAGGCAATGCATGCAGCTCTGGGAAGACAAGTGTCAACCTGGGTGCATACGGTTAAAGGCTGGAGCATCACTTGAGTTGGGGGTTGGTCCTCCATTGTTGCGTCTGTGCTTCCAGTTTCCACATCCTCTGTCTGAAAACCATTTTTCCTCTGCCTTGGAACCTCTGTTGTTTTACCTTCACGTAATTTTGAGAACCAAAACCAGTGAACTGTTTTGTGTCTTCTGTGGAAACCGACACCATGGAAATCACCTTAGCGTGTTGTGTCTAGCATCTGGCCATTGCCATTTTGGATCTATACCCATCTACTGTTGCGACTTTCATCCTTCCGTGAATGAGTATTGAACCGTGGTTGTTGTTGTCTTCTGGACGTCCATACCCAGTTTTTCCTATTGCTATTGTCACCTATGACTTAGCCAAAGATCTTGTTGTTGTTTTCAACCTGAACTTGTGGGAATTGGGTTGAAATTGGTTGAATAACCGGGTTTTCGGGCCCATGGTAGAAGGGGTAGGTTGTCAGCCTTGCAAGCAACTCTCTTCAGGTGAGAGAGGTTGTTGGGAAGTGATTTTCTCTCAAAGAGAGTCCAGCACTAGCTACGAAGCTTTGAGACTTCCTGATCTAGCCTATTTTCGAGGCCCAGGGAAGGAGGTGAAGCATTGATGGACTGTTCTTGTGAAGGTGTATACTCTCGGGAGGAACAGGCATGTGTGGAATGAGAGTCCATGAGTAGTGGGCGTAAGAAGGCTCCGAGAGAGAATCCTTCCAGTTGCTCTGTTTAGTTTTCCTGTAACCTTAGTCTAGTCTAGGATTCCCTTACCTTGGGTGGAGCTTAGTCCCAGCTTGGGGGTGACCCATTGTTGAGCGTGATGAGCAGTGAGGTCTAAGGATGGAAGGTTTGTGGAAGGTCTACACGTGGTTGGTGGGATTACCACAGTTTCAAAGATAAGTATCAGTTTGTGCTTAATATTATGTTTTGCATGTCTGTGATGCTTATATGTTATCATGTATTTTGTTGAGCATATGAGTTATTGTTAATGTCCTTGATGATGTATATTAGTAGTAATCATGTGCTTACTCTGTATTGTTTTATTAAATATGTTAATTAGATTTAATATGCATGTTATATATATAAGTATGAGAATTTGTCCGCGTAGTAGTGTTTGCCTGGCCATAGGGTTTGATGATTGGGGATGTTACACTAATCATCCAATTAGGGCAAATACAAAACATAAACTTCCTAGCCTTATCCTCCGGGGCAAGAGTCTCTTGGAAAAAAATAATATCCGGTTTAGTATTTGTAAGAATTCTACGCAAGGATGGCAGTTTTTGGGTGCCACCTACCCCTCTTAACTTTAAGGTTAAGAGGATCATGATTTTTCCCTTGCGATGGATTTCATGCCTCTAAGCACCCCCATATTAGGTGTGGAAACTAGAGTCTAAACACCAGTAATAGATGTTGACCCTAATATTTCACGTGCACTACGAGTTTTAATAGGAGAAACCTCCAAACCTAAACCCCGAGACCAAGCCAATGTCTTCCCTTTGTCATCTCTTTTTCCAGTCACATTATCACTCATAACACTGTCTAAGTTTCCATGATAGGCTTCCATACCCCAAAAGGTTGGTAAAGGTACAGATCTAACTAAACCACACAGTGTCGAGTTTGTGATGTTATTAGCTTAATCTAAACCAAGTTCCATCTCTGTTACAATAGGTACCTAAGAGGTAGAAGCATCACAATCTAAACAATGTTCCATCTCAGTTATATTTGGCGCCTGTGAATTAGGAGCATCACAAGCCCCCCTAGGTTGTAAAGTGATGGCTTCGGGAACAATATTAGAATATAAAGTATGAGGCGAGGCCACTATATTCCCAACAACATCAAAGATGGACTCTCCACTGTCAAATGAAACATTTGATAAACCACCATGCTCAGTGTCTAGTAAATTAGTGGTAGGATAAGACTTCTCCAGTAAATCGCGTTCCCATGATGATAGCTTAAAACACAAAGAAGGGCAACAGAATCTTAACTTATTGATAAAAGTGACCGAGAGGAGTTTTGTTATATCTTCTTCATTCCTCGAGGTAAAGCCCCCACTTCTTCAGCATCCCCTTCACTCATGTATTGATCATTTGTAGATGATTCCACATAATCCTTTGATATTCCGCCTCAAGTCAAAACGGGACAGTCACTGCGCAGATGTCCTGTCTACCTACATGAATTACAACGAAATGGTAATCCTTAATAGTCAAGTCTTTGGACCATCACCTGCCCTCACCATTCCAACTCCAAGGATTCCATGAGGCCAACGTGTAAGTCCAGCTCAACTAATATGCGTGCCATATGTTTATCTAGTGCGTGTAAACCCTTTTTGTCAACCTTAAGGAAGCGTCCGAGCAGATTTCCAATGGCCATCAGGGCCTTCTTATTACATAAATTGAGGGGAAACCCTGGAAGCAAAACCCACACATGACGAAGGCTAAAAAATTCAGTAGTTGGATCAAACTTCATTCGCCACCTCTTAAGCATGACGTTGCCTCCATCAAAATTCCAAAAACCACTGAGTATAATCTCAGAGTCTTCCAGTGTTTTAAATACTAGACCGAACCACCCGTATGGCAAAGTCAAGTATTCTAGTTCATACCCAATAATGGGTGACCATGTTCGCTTCATCCACTCAGAAAAAAGAATACTACTCTTCAACTTGTATGAAAACCTCCCTACCAACACGCATAGGGATAGTTTACAAGTTTCCTCTAATCCCACATCCATACATATGACTAGACGACGCCTAACCTTCTTAGGTTTCCAAACCCATGTCACTTTTTTGTGTCGCATCTCCTTCACGCGTAGAGCCTCCCTCTGTGTGCAGTCTATGATTTTACCTAAAGCCTGTCTATGTAGCATTGTCCGCTTGTGGAGTCCCACCTTCTCACTATCATGGACATACGCACCGCCACTACACCGCACAGGTAGCCTATTAGTCAGACTCTGAGCTACATAGTTCAGTAAACCAATCTCACCATCCCTCAAAGTATTCACCAACCTCTCCTGTAGCTCACTGTTCAGTTCGGAAGAAGGTAAAAGTGAAGCATCCTCCTCAGTTCCCGAAGATACCAACTTCGCCACCTTATGTCAGCTAATTAATTATGATAGTGGAGACTTTAATGAGGAGTGATTGTAGTTCTGTTTACCGCCAACACCTATATAGTGATTTAAGTCATCTGCAGAACGAAACAGACCTTTACGTCCCCTAGTTGCCTCGTCTGCAACTCCCATATCGTCGTTGACTTCATATACCATCCAAGGAGTCTTGTCAGCCAATAGATTGATTGCCAACACAGTAAACAAATACCCAGGTGTTATGAAGGCCCTACCACCGAGGGTTCCATCTCATAAAACGTAATAAAACCATAAAACTGAGCATTAAAACCCAAGTTCTAACTATCTAGGGGACACCTCTAAAAAACTGGACCTTGAAACACCGTCGTAAGTCCAAAAGATCAAGTTTAAAAATATAAAAATCAACAACTATCCTTCCCAAAAAAAAATTAAACAATTGCTAAAAATAGTATCCCGCCAAAAAAACATCCTTCTAATTCCTAAGTTTGGTAATCCACCATTAAAACCTAATCTAAAAGGTTCCATCCTATACTAAGTTTAGTAGTGAAGTTCCCTCCGCCTTTTGAACATGTTTATTTACTCTTGTACATGCTTTTTCCTCTCCTTTCAATTTACCTTTGTTGATGAATATTTAATTAATTTGTAGTTTTATTTTGTTTTATTTGTAAATTAAGTTATGTTACATAATTTGTATGTAACTTGAAATAAGCATTATATTGAATATTTATATGTTTATTGTGTATGATAAAAATAGAATGTTGGAAAATTGATGGTATATATTTTTATTTTTATTAATGGGTGTAATTTTTCTCAGTTTTGGTGTATTTTTATAAATTGTGATTATGATTATTTTATTCTTTAATAATATTAAAATATGTACAGGGTGACATAAGTTTGTTTTTATATATATATATATATATATTTATTTTCTTTTTCATATATGCAATGTTTATTGTGTATAATAAAGATAGAATATCACAATATATTAGTATGTAATTATTTTAGTATGTTTTATCATTTTATAATAATTGATATTAAATTATTTTTTGTTTTAATGAATGAGTGTTTTTATTAAAATAAATTAATGTTGATGCTCAAAACACATTGTTTACATCTTGAGTGAACACATTGCTCACATTTTGAGTGAAAGGAAATCTTATTTAAACAAATTTCTACAATTTTCAAATGAACAAAGAAATTATAAGCATGATTATATGTTTTTGGGGAACTACATAAGGTTTGGAAATGGCATATGGAAATAATATTTAAATCAATCAAGATATTTTGTAACATCCCCCTCCATTAATCAGCCTGGCAATGCCACTACTCAGTTAGCTCTAATACCATATTGTAACATGCTCTATTACCATATTGTAACATCTTCAATCATTAACCGACCAGGCAATGCCACTACTTAGACATTTCACTTAGTTCTGATACCTTATTCTACATCTGAGATTTTTCAGAAATCGTTGGTATCTATGGTTTGGCAAAAAAAAACTTTAAATAAGGAAAAAAAATTCAATTAGAATAAAGAAAATCTTAATTATATGTTGAGGTCTTTAATTAATCTCAAGTCTTAAAAATTAAATTCGGACTAAAAAATTTGATAAACTTTGTCAACTAAGTTTTGCTTCTTTTATGATTTATTTTTTAAATGCATTTTGTTTTTTCAAAAGATTATGAATTTGTGACTATCGTTATGAGTTTAATTAGATGTTTATTTTGATAGATTTCTTAGCCCTTTTATTCTTGATGCAAGTTGTTAAATGTTTCAAATCAACTGACATCATGATTTGATTTTGGTATCATTTTGATTTCAATAACGGATAAAAATTTAACAATATTCACATTCACTATCTCTATTGTATAGTTATTTGATTGCAAAGTGTGGTTGAAATCGGTCTAATATGTTTTGTTCATGGTTACATATGGTATGTGATATATGTTCAAAGTTACTTATGGGGTGTGATATCTAAATATCATGGTTGTTGAATATGTCAATTAATTTCCTAAAATATGGTTGTTGAATACGTCAATTAATTTCCTAAAATTGGTGGATATGAGCAAATTTGATGGAGTCTATTTTGTAGTAGGTTGTTCAACCAAATCTACCAATTTAATATGAACGTATAAGATTAAAAAATAATTTCTAAATTAATTGAATTTTGTTCTACATTCATATAAGTACATAGAGGCATAAAGGGATGGGAGAATAGTGAAATTGATAGAGAGGTGAGAGCTTGAAGATTGGGTCGAATGGAAGCTTGAATTATAAAGGTTGTTTGTATTTATCTCCCTTGAACAATAAGTAGACCGATTATCATTGCCTTATGGAGGTTTCCCTTACAAGAATGGTTTTACCACGTAATTCTCTGTGTATTAATTTTATGTGATTGTCATGTGTTAATTGTATTTTCCACATTTACAATTACAACAAGTGGTATCAAAGCATTGTTGTATTAGCACGAATCTGAATCAGAGAATTGAATCTCTATGCACGGACTGGAGGGAGCGTCAATTTTAAAAAGGAAACATGGACCTGATAGAGGGAGCGTTGTTTTCAAATCAACGTTGGGCGTCCCTAGTGAAGGGAGCACTGATTGAAGAGAACACTTGCGATTTTTATCATTTTTATCATTTTATCTCGCACTCCTATAGATATAAGTCGATTCCATCTTCTATATTGTCGTTTTGAATTGAAAAAACTTAGAGATATTGTTTTCACTTATTTTCTCTCTGATTATGTAAGATTGTCTTTCTCATTTTCACCATGCAAGCTATGTGAACTATACGTAGTTATCATTGCCATATTAGTAGCAGTCATATGAGAGGTAAATTTACAAAAGCTTCATCTTAATATTAATATATAAAATGTTTGAGGATGAAAAGATATCATAATATGTTTAATTTTTAAATTACTGTACATAATTTGTATGCAATTTGAAAGAAGATATTATATTAAATATGTATATCTTTATTGTTTACCATAATACATCATAAGTTTGAAATATATATATATATAATCATTCTTTAACATGGTTTTAGTTGTTTTCTATAAATTGTAATTGTAATTTTTTATTTTTTAATATTTATTAAAATATATACGTCTGACATAAATTTGTCTTTGTTTATTTGTTTTTCTACAAATGCAATGTTTACTTGTATATATTAGAGGTAGAATATCACAATTTCTTTTTATGTTATATTAATATGTTTTATCATGTTATAGTAATCTTTTTTAATATTTATTAAAATATATACATCTGACATAAATTTGTCTTTGTTTATTTGTTTTTCTACAAATGCAATGTTTACTTGTATATATTAGAGGTAGAATATCACAATTTTTTTTTTATGTTATATTAATATGTTTTATCATGTTATAATAATAGAGGTTAAATTAATTTGTGTCTCACTAGATGTGTGTCTTTTTAAAATAAATATAAATAAGTAACAATTAAAGTTGATGCTTAGAAAACATTTCACACATTTTTAATGAAAGGAAATTTTATTTGTATTAAAATACTTTTTTTTCAATATAAAGCAATTTCCACAATTTTCTAATTAACAAAGAAATTCAATTATCATATGATTTTTGAGAAGTACATAAGGTTTGGAAATAGTATATGGAAACAACACTTAGATGAACCATGATATTTCTGGTTAGGAAAAAAAAACATTAGGTCTGACTAGGCAAAAAACGCCTTAGGTAAGAAACAAAATCTTAATTGAGATAAAGAGAACTTTAACTATATAGTTGAGGCTCTTAACTAATCCCTAATCCCAATTCTTATTCACCCTAAAAAAATTAATAAGATTTGCTAAATGAATTTTTTTTCTATAATTCTTGAATAGATGCTTATTTTGATAGATTGATTACCCCTTATATTATATTCTGTATTATATTCTAGATTTCTTCTCCTTTATATTCTTGATGCAAGTTATTGAATGTTTTGAATCAAGAGACATCATGATTTGATTTTGTTATTATTTTGATTTCAATGTGTTGGTTTATTGCATGAGGATGAAAATGTAACAATTTTCACATTCGCTACTTTCATTGTATAGTTATTTCATTGGAGTGTGTGGTTGAAATTGGTCTAATATGTTCATTGCTACTATGGCATATGACATGTGTTCAATGTTATGTATGTTGTGTGATATCTAAACATCATCATCTCAATATCAATGTAAGAATGAGAGGCAAGCTGTCAAATCACACAAATGGAGAACTGAGTGAATATTTGCATTGTGATGTAAATGGAATGGTAACTTTGACAAAATATTTACAACAATTCGAAGAAAATATATTATGTGAGAAAATTACATACAAGTGTGCTGCAATGATGTTATGGTATGTTTAATAATGTAAGATCATACAAGATTATATTTAAAGAAATCTACTTTTTAACTTTGAAGGAAAAATTGTAAACATGGTGGGTGGTGGGAATTGATATATGAAAAGAATGAAGTGAGAGAAATCTTGATCAGAAACACACAATACTATCTCTAACTTTGCGAGTGGTTATTAATATTATTTCTTATCATTAGAATAGATTAGTGAAGTTTTTAAGCATGATGAATGACTTTGGTATTTTCTTTTTAGTGGCATTTGCTCATTTATTGCTCTTTTTATTTTAGTTAGTACCTCCACACCTTTGAATGCTCTTTTTATTTTAATTAGTACCTCACACCTTTGAACTATAAAGTAGCGTATTTTGGATTTTTAAGTGAAGAAAGGGATATGTAAATAAGATGAATTAAAAAGAATATATTTTAGATGATAATCATATTAGTTTGGTGGATTAGTTTGAATAATTGAATACTATAAATTAAAAATAAGAAAAGAAATATGAGGTCAAATCCCCATATTGTCTCCTTTATTATTGTGTATTACATCTAAAAGGATGGCAATCATTTAATAAAACGTGATTAAACAACCACATGTGCATGTGAGAAGAACAAACTTTAAACATATTTTTGCGGTATTGCTGATTATTTTTTCAATATTGCTTAATTAAATACGAGAACATCGAAAAAGGTTAGATTGATAAGGTTAGATTGATATTTTTGGAGTTCACAGTCACATTGCAACAAAAGGAATTTCATTTCGATCCCCACAAGTTAAAAAAATTCCATCAGTAGATTAGTGTCACTTTGCGTTTTATAAAAGACATCTTGCCAAGAATGGAATGTGGCATCTAATTAGTCTTTGGAAATATTATTATGTTTGATATGCCTCGTTTCTTAGGAATATGAGATCCTATAAATGAGCTACATGTTTATGAAAAAAATGTAAGTTAATTTTAATGAATTTTGAAGCTCCGGTAAGCGATCTCCTTTTTTTCACTAACATCGTGGAGAAGCCTAGTGGTCCTTTGTCGAGTTTAATTCCTAGGATAGTAGAGTATTCTTTCCTATATTGCATTAGTTACCATGGAGATATGAGGAGGTATATATATTGTCTCCTTCGAAAGCTAGTGATCTAGAAGAGCCATGCAAAGCCCAACAACACTTCACGCCCAGTGATATACATAAGGAAGTTCCAATCTGTAGTAAAAAAATATGTATTATATAGGCTATAATATCCAAGAATCTAAGAATATATAAGTGTACAACATTATAGTATTTGTTTTTTTTTTAACAAAAGATGGATTTTTATTCATTAAAAGGGTCACGAGACGAGGGCTACGAGATGGATTTTCAGTCACATTTTATTGACTTGAGTTATTTGTAGGTGTCGGATGAGGGTTCTCTCGTGGCGGAGCCAATGCGCATATTGGTCCATTGCACTCGACAACTACGGCGTCGAATAGTCAATCAGGTCAAGGTCCAGTGGGACAGTTATAGTCCACACTCGACTACATGGAAGGGTGCATATGAGATGCGTCAATAGTTTCCTCATTTGTTTGATAGATTAGATATATAGATTAATGTCAGATACATTTATTGTTTTCATTATTATACTGTGCAAACTTCGGGATGAAGTTTAAACCAAGAGGGGGTTTATGTAACATCCAGTTCCACTTATCACTTTTATACTAACTTATTCTTTGCGGACACTTGCGAGCACGTAATCCAGTTATGGAACATTATGAATTTTGCTTAATTATTAGTTATATTGTGATGTCATTGTGATTTATATATTAATTTCTATATGTATATATTGACAAGTATTATGATGAGTTTCTCGTGAGTGTGCAGGATACATGACAGGTTGAGGATGTTGATAGCATCAACAGACTTCCTTGGAATCTGTAGTGAGTCAAGGAGTGGAATTGTATTTTGGTTTGAGTATTTGATTTACATGCATGAGTTATATGATGATTTTAGTATGGATGTTATGTATATGGATTATTTATATTGTTCTTGTTAGTGGATGCAGGCTTGGTGATGCTTGCTAATCCGACTCACATATGGAGTAAAGGGGTTATACACAGAAACCAGACAGATGAGAGAAAGGTGTGGCAACATTCATGTCACAACCTACTGGCACTCCCGTCGTGACCTGAACGAATGGTTAACGATTAACTTGTTCTGATAGGTCCACTATGTCGTGAGGGAAAACTGAGACAGTCACTCACAAAGAATTCTAAGGGGCACACAATAATATGGAATCCTTATTCCTTAGAAAATCCCATTGTCTCTCACAAGGTCGATCAGTGGAGTGTTGACTCCAAGCATCTAACAAACTTCCAAACTAGTCAATGGTGAGTGGCACCCTTGGAGCACGGAAGTGTGTCTTGAAGGGCATGTCACGCAAACAAATTGGTGAGTTAATAAAAATACAAAAAGGCCTAGAAAATAAAATAAAAATTCTTAGACCTTGTTAGAAAAGAGCATACAACTAATTAGTAAATTAAACTAGAAAGATAACAAGAGTCTAAGTCTAAGATGTTTGACTAAATAAGACATTTAAACTGAATAAGGGAAGTTAGACTTAATAATATTAGAAAAAAAAAATAAGAATAAAATTTGGGTAGATGCACATGTGTGCATGAAAATAACAAAAAATGATTTTTAAAATAAAAACATGGGAGAATAGGTGGTCAACATAGAGTTAGTATTTTAAGTCAATCAATCACTAATACTAACTAAAAGAAGACTCATAATCAAACTCAAACTGAAATTTAGTTAGGGGACACAAAATAAATGAGGGATTGGGGAACTAATAGACAACTAGGAGGAAAAATATGAATAAATTAGGGAATGTGAAGCAAAATGTCTATTTATTTAAAATAAAAAGAGAATTAACATGTGCAACTTTGGGAGAGTGTGACATGTGTACTGGGTGCATAATCTTTAATTAAATTATTAAAAATTGATTATTTGTGCATGAGAGGGCAAGTGTCTTTGTAAAATTTCCTATAAATGAAATGGAGAGGAAGAGATAACTTACCCTATTGTTGGATGAATGTTATGGTGCTGAAATTTTATTTAACTAAGTTTACATGTGAGAGTTGGGTTCAAGCTTGTGCAAGAAGTCAAAGCTTCTCCTTGCGAGGGAAAGTTTGTGCTATTGTGTTTGGTTTTTTGTGTGTGGCCCATTTGCAACTCGGGGGGCTAAGAGGGAAGAAGAGTATCCCTAATGTTGGTTGGGAGGTACCGGTGAAGTCAAAATATTATCAAGGAAAATAAGGGACGACGTGCAAGTTTTCTCTCTTGATAAACAACGACATAAATCAACAAACTCTTGTATACGGTATTTAATCTTATTCAATATTTACTTGTTGATGAATAATGTTTTGTATTGAAGAACACAAATAGATCTAATGATCTTTGATTGACAATGTGTGTGTGTGTGTGTGTGTGTGTGTTAAGGATATCTAAAAATGTACCATTTTAACAGGTTAAGGTAACACATCTTATATTTAATTGCATAAATTGTTGTATTGGAATGTAATTTTCTCAGCCATGTAATTTATTTCCAGAGAGTTTAGAGAAATTATTAGTATCCCTCTGTACAAGTAAATAGAAAACGTTTGATCTTGAACCTACTATTCCATTCTTTTATCGTGGGTTATTTCAATGTTGTAAAATATACATCTACAAATGTATATGTCATAAGTAATAATATCGTGATAGATAGATCCTTACAATTAAATTAAACGTAGTTAAATATCAGATACTATTGGATCTCATTCATCTCAATTACCATATTTTGTTGTTGCTCAATAATCAAAAATCGTTAGAGTAATCTCCATAGTAATCGAAATTGCTCAGTCAAATTGTGTAAATGTTAATGGAAAAATTCGTTATGTGACATCAATGTCCTTAAATCGCTTAGAAACTTTTTAAAACAAGATATGAATACGCATAGAGTTTCATGTGTCTTATAGCATTCTGTAGTATTCTTGTTCACAGTCTTCCTGTATATGTATGTACCAAGTGCCATAATTATGAAATTGTTATTATAGCTTACCAAAAAAAATTTACTAAAATTTACCTCAAATACGAAGTAAGTTTTGGCTTGATTAAGAGATTTTATAGTAGACCTGGACCAATAAGACAGGACAACAACCTTCCTAACATGACACATAGCAATTTCAAGTCATCTGCAACAAGATAGGGGAGAAGTAGAAGTAATACTATGTCTAGTATAGGTCAGCGTCAGTCAGTCTTTTTGTAATAAATCATATGTCGATATAAGTAATAATGATAATGCCTAATTTTTATGTAAGATTTAGTATGTTAATAAAGCCTACAGAAAATTTCTCTTGCGTATCTAATTGCGTAGAGAATCTCATAAGGAAAAGAATCATCTTCCATTTTTTAATATTGGCATTGTTTGTTTAAGAATACACTCAAAGAGATAATACGATTGAGGAAGTTTTTGGAATCTTCTGTTAGTCATTTTTATTGTGTGATATTTTTTTTCATTTTCATTTTTGCTGAGAAGAGTGAGAGAATCATCTTGTAATTTGCGTTTTATAGTTAGGGGAGGATTGAGTAAGTGAAGGCGCACCAAAGGAACTAGTGTTGCATCATTTTTATTGTGCTCAGCAAATAAAGCAAGGCGTTTTCTTCGTTTTCCTGGGATTGGAAACGTAGATCAGAGGCAGGAAGGCATGTTTTGTCCATCTCCAGCAAGAACATGTCCTCTTCTTCTTACTATGTCTATCTTCCCATTCACCTAGTCTACTGAGCGCCTCCCTCCATTGGATACACCAAAAACATGCATTGCCCAAGAGATACGCACCTCTCCCTTGTTAATTCCCCTTTCACTCTTCCTGTGATGCACCCTCCATCCAACATGTTTCCTTAGCTTTTGAGAATTTTCCCCTTACACTCAGATCAATTGGTATCATAGCATGTTATTTCCTTGGGCCCAAAACTTCATCCACCAGGTTCAAAATTTTTTTTTTTTTGGGTCTTCCTCCTCAATCGCATGCTTCTTCTTAGAGCATGCATTTCACCCTCCTCAGGGATTCCTTCACACTCTCCTCAGGGTCTATTTCGGGTTGTCGACCATGCCGCCTCAACGAGAAGCCTCCAGTGAGGAATCCAGTGCAGACACATCAAGCCTAGTGGCAGACTTGGTGGTGGCTCTTCAAGAACTGATTCGACTCAACAGTAAAGACCTCTAGCAAGCATGAAGTTCATCTTCCAAATGAATGGCGAGACTATGGATTTGTGGCTCCATATCCTCTCCACTTATTTCAAAACCTCGTCTGAGATGGAGGAGGCCACCAAATTACAAATAGCCAGCCTTCAAATCGAAGGAATTGCCCAAACTTGGTGGGACACACACTTGGATAGCGCAGAATTGATCGTTGAGATCGATACTCCGCAGTCCCCGACAAATGGCCACATTAATTCATGGGATACATTCTTCCAGGCTTTGAGAGAATGCTTCTACCCTCCAGGCTACCTTCACAACTTGATCGCAAAGTGGTTATAACTTTGGTAAATTACCAATCAGTCGGTGCAGGGCTACATCGACGTCTTCTGCAAGCTACACATCCAACTCCATATCAGAGAACCAGATGAGGTATTAATAATTAAGTTCAATTCTAGTTTATTATTATCTCTCTAGCAGGAGGTAGATATTTTTGACAACACTTCTCTGGACAAGGCTTTCTTACAGGCCTTGGCCATAGAAAGAAAATAGCTCCTCACATTTGATATTCGCCAAATAGAACCCAGACCGATGACCCACCTCCTTCTCATTCTCAACCTTATCCTTCTTCCTCATCTGGGACCAAAAATGATGTTTGGTGTAATTTTCACAAAACCAACTCCCATAATTATGTCAACTGTCGAGCCATTAAAAATAGCCACCTCCATCAAACCTTGTTTGCAGAGACCACACCCATTGAGTTTCCATAGAAACTAGAAGTCATCTCTCTCACCAATCCCACTGAAGCAGACCCATCCCTCATTCTCATGACTACGCCAAAACCAGATCGCAATAACGTTGCCCTCTTCACTAACAACTACCAAATTAAAGATGAAATTGCCACTCTCATTCTAGACAACGACAGTCAAAGGAATTTGATATCACAAGATTTATTACAACATCTGCAACTCCCTACCACCCCACACCTCAATCCATATCATCTTGGTTGGGTACAGAAGGACAGTCCTCGCATTACTATTGCTAGATGTTGCACCACCGCTTTCTCCATTGGCCCTTTTAGTGACACGGTGATCTGCGACATGTCACCATTAGATTGTGTTGACCTCCATCTCGGTCTTCCTTACCAACAAGAACGACAAGCGGTGTATCATGCCAATACTCATCGGTACCACCTTAACCAAGCTAGGCGCACCCATGTACTTACTTCATCTTCTTTCACTTCACCACAGCCACGAACCACTACCATCGTCACACACCACGTTATCAATACCACCAATGTCTCTATGTGTTTGAACCACCATGTTCAGACCGAGAACCTCACTAATATAACACCTCCCACAATAATCGCTCTACTCCCAAAATGTGCCAAAGTCTCACACTCTCCCTCAAGACTCCCACCCTCTCAAGCCCAGGCTCCATTCATTGATCTGATTCATGACTCATCATTACACAATATGCCATCATCTCTCCCAGTTACACAAGACATTGTAGAACATCCTCTGGTTACTGTATCCCATTCCCACACCCAAGTAACAATTAAATATCGATATCCATTACCCCAGATCACCTCTCAGTTTTCCTTGGGAACTATGCGTAAATAGGGAGGTCACCTGGTGACTTACCACTCCAATATTGTGTCCTCGACCAAATTTATTGACCGCCACTACGCCAAAGAATTCCACCTCCTTATGTTGGATTTACAGAAGTGGCACCCTTACAAAAAGGCCATGCACGCTTCCACAGACTTCTTACCTTTTGAGGTCTCTCTTGGATTTCAGTCCCAAGTTCCCACAAAACTTCCTCTCATTTTGCATACGCCAGAATCATCAAATCAACTTCGCAAACAATAAGCCAACCATAGTGGCGTTCAACATTTATCACAGATACATACTCCAATCACAGCTTCCTTTCAAATAACACCGGATCATGCCAAAAAACATCATGTTTCTTACCTAGTCGATCAACAATGCCAAACACTAGAGACAGGACAAGTGGATGACAGTCAAGATAGTGCAATGAAAGTTTCCTCTGTTGGTGGCGGAAGCAGGGATGCTTCTGGATCTAAACAAGGAGGAATTGGACCAATAAGACAAGACGACAACCTTCCTAAGAGGGCGAATAGCAATTTCGAGTCATCCACATCAAGATAGAGGAGAAGTAGAAGTAATACTATGTCTAGTTTTGGTCAGCATCATTCAATATTTTTGTAATAAAGAATCTGCCAATATAAGTAAGAATGGCAATGCCTAATTTTTATATAAGATTCAGTATGTCAATAAAGCCTATGGGAAAGTTCTCTTGCGTATAGATTTGGGAATCTTGCGTTAGTCATTTTTATTGTGTGATATTTTTTTGCATTTTCGTTTTTTCTGAGAAGAGTCAGAGAATCATCTTGTAATTTGTGTTTTGTAGTTAGGGGAGGATTGAGTGAGTGAAGACGCACCAAAGGAACTGGTGTTGCATCGTTTTTATTGTGCTCAGCGAATAAAACAAGGCGTCCTCTTCGTTTTCCTGGGATTGGCAATGTAGATCAGAAGCAGCAAGGTGTGTTATGTCCATCTCCAGCAAGAACGTCCTCCTCTTCTTCTTATTATGTCTATCTTCCAATTCACCTCCCTCCATTGGATACACCAAAAATGTGCATTTCCCAAGAGATAAGCACCTCTCCCTTGCTAATTTTCCTTTCACTCTTCCTATGATGTGCCCTCCATCCAACACGTTTCCCTAGCTTCTGAGAAGACCTGACCCTAAATCTGAAACAAATTCGCAGGACATTCTAGATGAGCACGCATTTCTAATTCAAGTAAAATTTCAGAGTCGGTAATTAATATCTCTCACGTTCTGGCATAATAATATTTTCTTCCTTAGAATTTGACCTTTATAATTGTTATTGAAGAATGACAAGTACCTAGGTTTTACTTATTACGCCGAAAGGCGTACACCTATTGACAATGGGCACAATTAATCACCTTTTAATCTCAAATTCTAATCTAATGGCTAACAATTGAAGATGTTGGCATATTCTTAGTCGTCCTCCCAAATTAAATTAATGAATGTGATTTACTCTGCATAACTTCCTTGTATTTTTGAATACATCTGTTAACCTGTTTACTTTTTAACATTTACCTAATCATATTAAGAAATTACTCTATCACCATATGATTTCCACGTTTAAATGATTAACTTTTGGAATTACCTCAAATATCAGTGTATTTCATTCTCTACCACTAATTTCCTCACGTGTCCGGGGGTTTCATATTAGATCGCTGACCTAACTATCATATTAGATGAGCGTTTTATTTTCTATAGCGTGGTAATGAGCATGGAGCATGGTAGAGTTTTTTGTTGTTGTATTTTTACAATTTGTTTAAGACTTGCCTTGTTAAATTTTAATGGCAAAAATACAGCATATAGGAGAAGATCAAAAGATCGTCGTCGTAGAGCAGGAGATGGCACCTTCTACGAGCCACTTGAAATGCCAATGCTAACACTAGATCTTTCCATACTGTGCTCGTCCTCATCTTGAAAGGTAAACCCTAAATATCAAAGCAATCGGGACAATGCAATGCCATGGTACGCAGCATAACCCATATATATAGATGGTTTTTGTGCCTGAAATGGTTCATATTCCATGCGAGACATGAGACAGGTTTAATAAATTTTATATAGCAAACGATGGATATAGAAAATTTTATTTACAAACCCTAATTAGGGTTTATATTAAAATTAGATTTAATAAATTAAAGATGCCTTTCGACGTTCATCAACCACAATTATGTGGTTGTGATAGTTAAATTCCTATTGTCGTATCCCAGTACCTCGGATATCAACTGCACCTTCCTAGATGTCATCGTTGCAATCCCTTAGCATACGTATGTTTATATTTAATGTTGTTGTAGTAAGCATCGATGATCCTTAGATCGGTGAGTTGTGATTCAAGACTCTCTGCTACGTGGAAGGGCTTTGTCAAACGCCTTCGAGTAATTTACTGTGTACACTGTTAGTTAATAAAACGGGTTGAATAGGGGGTTGAATAGGTCTTTTTTCGTTGTTCCATAAGTGAACATACACCTCATGAGATTGTTTTAATACTTTAATTAAATTAACAATAAATTTTATTTTAATTAAAACATCTTGTGGTTGATCGTTATATGATACAGATAACTAGTTGGGATATTCAATTCATGATGCCATACTTATATCTAAGAACAATTTGTCCAGTAGTTGCGAATATCCTCTCTCTCTCATTTGAATTCATATGAAAAGAATTTGTTGCTAGATTTTTAGAAGTACCATACTCCTATATAAAAGAATATACATATAATTATTAAGAGGTCACAGTCTTAGTGGATTTAATGGTTAAGAACATGTGTTTCCTCTTAAAAGGTTACAAATTCAAATCCAGAGGGATAGGGTATGTATACCTCTGTTTACTTTATTAGTCAAATCGCTGAGAGGAGGAGGGTCCATTATCCCATAAACAAGGGGGTCTTATACACTAATTTGTTGTGGCTTGACCGTGACCTTAAACTCCATAGTATAGGTGATTAACCAAATTACAATATATAATCTGTCTAGAATAGTATATTATGTCGATAATTATAAGGAATTAATTATAAGGAATTTCTTAAAACTCCTATTGTAGATAAGGTTGCAAATTAAGATGTTCTTAATTTTTGTAAATGAAGCTGCAAAGTTAGATGTTCCTAATTGTTGGTTTACCCCCTTTACATTCTAGTGTATCTACTTAATTATTAAGGGAATAGATATAGTATTAAGTTGAAGAAATTTTAAACCTTAAGGCCATTATCTTAAGTATTGAGGAAAACATCTAGAAATTACAATATGTAATTAAGGATTAATAACTTAAAATCCTTTTCTATTAAATAAACAAGTGAAGTTCCATATTTGATCTTACAAGAGTAAGATCATACAATAATTAAGAAATTTAAAAATATTTAATTAAAACAAGGTCTTGGCACTTGCTCAATTTAAGAAAGTAGGCGTAGCGATACATCTTGGATATTTACCTTAAATCATGAATCACTATTATAATTTTAATTAGTATATTAAGCTTGAAAGGCCAAGATGATTTAATTGAATTTATGTAAGTAATTCCAAAAAAAAAAGTGATTTAAGATTATGATGTTGTATTGGTAGGGATATTTCATAAAAACTTATTGATTATTGAAATGAATGAATGGTTATTTATCTCATTCATTGTGAGTAGACTTAGAATGTTACATTTCATATACTTTTATTATAATTTGGTAAGTGCTCATTCATGGAGATTAGATATAGAGAATTATTATGAATTGATGGGATAAGAATGATGTTTTTATAAATTTTATATCTTTGATTATTAATGATGTTATTAAGCAAGAATCATTACTTATCATAGAATTAACAGTTATTGACGTATTAAATTGTTCTTTCTTGTGATATAGAATTGGATATTTTGGGTTACTTCACTAATGAGTTAAATTTGGAAAGTGTAGACTAGTTGATTATTGGGTATAGATATATCCAAGTTCCTCAGAATGGTTGTCAGTCCTGAGACTTTAAATGGTCAAAATAGATCAGATGAATCCTGGACTTGAGCGTTGATTATGTGTCTTGGAGGTCCTAATCTTGCAAGGTAGGATTTGGGCGGGTAGACATTATTATTCATTCTATATTTCATGTGATATGATGTTAATGTTTTCCATATGTTAGACTCGCTAGAATGTTATTTGATATTGTAGATCGACCTTAATGTAAAGTGATGATGATATGAATAGATGGTGTACATGTTGATGTTATGTTATATTATTGTCCTTGCTTAAGTAATTGTTGTAATAATCATTTATTTATTTAATGTGTATACTCCTTCATTGTGTTCACTTACTTTTGTGTTGTTTCGGAGGGTTTGCTACAAAGATATATTTGTATGAAATTCAAAAGTGTGTGGGCCTGCATATGTGTATTATGGGAAAAGAAGTTGCAAATAGATTGGACTCTTACAAGTGCTTGAGACATCTGTGCAGATTTCACTTGTGTTGAACATACTAATATGCGCATTGTAAAGATATGGGAATTTCAAAAGCCTATGTGAAACATGGAAATTTTCAAGTGAAAACACATATAATTTGGAGATTTTTGAAAGAAATAAATCCTTCTGACCATCATAGCTCATGTACCTACTATTGTAGTACAAAATTCTAAATGCAAATCTTGTGTCAAATTCTTCTGTGAACCCAATATCTATTTAGAATTACTTAGTCAAAATCCTTTTTACTTAGCCATTTTTTAGGTTGCGCAAAGCCCCTTGCTGTGACCATATCCCAGCATTCCAATGACCTAGATATCTTCCGCACATCAACACTAAGCTATTCTTAACAAAATTCTTTTTACATATATATGTATCTTAAAAATAAGTATCTAAAGTGAAATAAATGTTTTTATGTGTATGCTTAACTTAAAATACATTCTTGAACATATATATATTCCCAATATATAAATTCCGCATAGATTTAAAAAAAAAATTAATATAGTTCCTGGTATATACATCCTCGGCATAGACATATAGTCCGCACAAATATACCTTCTACACCTCCGTACGAGTATATCTCTGCATAGCAAGCACTTAGTAAATAAAACACATAAAAATGATGTAGTTATTTTTTTAACTTATTGAAATGGGAGTAAATGATAGAAATTATGGATAAAGTTTATAACATAGTATTTGATAATGATGTCTATTAGTTGGTGCAAAAACAATTTTATTTTTTTTAACATATTCCTATAGAAATATTTAAAAGATTAATAAATTATTATTAATTTAATAAAAGTTAATTATTAATTTAATACAATTTAATTATATATCTTCAGTTCAAAAAAAACTTAGTAAATAAATTACACTCGTTCAGGACCAACACATAAAAACATTGAGACTTGTACATCCACTTGTTCCGCATCCATACATGTACCTTTTATGCATCTATACATGCACTCATTCCAACCATCCGCTACAGTTGAATAATTAAATTACTTATTAAATTCTAGTACATACACCCATACATGCACTCGTTCCAACCATATGTTATAGCTACATAATTAAATTGCTTATTAAATTTTCGTCACCACCCTGACAATAGGATCTTGTTTTGAAGGACCATTCAAAAGACAGGGGGAAAATTGACGATACGCAACAAAGTTAAAACATGTGAAAAAGAAAAAAAATGGTCAACGCACTTTTCATTTGCAATCGTTGTGTGCCCATCTTTCTCACAATGCACCTAATTTGCATGATAAGGGAGTGATTTATTGTAGGTTGATTTTCTTGGATTTTCCACGAAATAGAGGTTATTCAGGAGCAAAAACAAGTGAATGTCAAGCTTTATTATTTCCTAGTTAACCATTTCTATTTATCATTCCCCGTATTTCATATGTAATTCATGCATGGAAAGGAAATTTTAGTAAATAGAAATGTTGCATTTTGGAATGAAACAATTGGACTTCCATAATTTGTTGTTCATATATTTCAAGTATAGAAAAGTCCATTGAAAAAAATGAAAGTATAACAAATAAGAAAAGAAACCACCAATTTTGTTTGCATAACATTTGTACCATATCTTCCAACAACAATATTACTTTATGGACAATTTGAAGAATGTCCATAGGAAAACTCTCTTGTGAAATTTCGACAATATGACATGGACATCTACTTTTTCCAAACTGTTAAATGAATGCATGGCTAGTCGAGCACCATGTATATAGATAATGCAAATAATTGTATGATGATGATGATGATTAACGTCCACTAAGACCGAATTGGTCTATAGGACCTTAAGAGGGTAAGTGATTACTTGTGATTCTTTAGAATTTTGTTTCTGTGATCAAAAAGTATTAAGAGAAGCTTTCCAAGATCACCATACTTTTGTTGAGTTAAGAGATTAGGAAGGTTGGTAGTGTGATAAATATTTTGAAAATGAGATCTAATATGGGTATAGGCTGGACAATCTAAGGGAAAGTGCTTTTCAAGTCGATTTAAGAAAACGTCTTATGGAAAATAGAAGAAGAGCTTATCCCTTTTGCGGTGATATTGTCAATTCACTAACTAGGGAGAACAAGAATTTCCACTAGTCTACGTCCTACAAGTTGTTCTTGAACAAGAGTGTGGAAGAAAAGTAAACAAACAAACTTTGGACCAAAGGGTTTGTCAATGTTGGTTGTGTACCTAAGGTTTTCAAATGTAAGGAACTCATATCCTAGTGTGCTCAAATGTTTGATTCCAGCACAAGAATGATTAATGTCACAGCAATAGGAAAGAACCCATTCCTTCTTACTCCCAAGGTGTTCAAAAAAATGCTTCATCTTCCTACTACAAATAAATCTCTCAAGCCTGTGGAAGAAGACACATTCCTAGCATCTCAGGAAGGCAGTGCCAATATTTTGAGAGAGTTTCTTCTATCATATCAAAACAATCTAACTGACCATTCAAAAATTGACATAACTTTGCTACAAGAGCCATACCGAGACTTTTCTTAGCTATTTGTGCATGTAGTTGGGCGGTAGTCTACTTCACACATACCCAGGTCATCATTGTATGCAATGTAATTTAACTTCCGGATGGAGTCCATGTTTGACTAGGCAAATGTGATATCAGATGAACGTTGTTTTCAGTTGAGCAATTACTTAAGCGCTCAAATTTTTTATATGAATGCATATCTGGTATTCGCAATTGTCTATTGTGATGTATTTAATAGCCTCTCTATTAAAGAGAATGTGAATACATAGGAAAAAATAGTCCAATTATTGCACCCCATGCTATCTATATGTAAGGAAATATTTATTTTTTACATTGTTCAAGATGGTTTTGTTAGACAGTTCAGACACATGTTGGTTGGGGTAGAGCCCAAGAGAATAACTTGGAAGGATGAGTAATTTATTAATGGAAAGGGAATTTTCATTCAATATGAAAACCATATATACATTTGATTGCATGGTTTTCAAGAAAATACCCTTATGCTCCATATGTTTTTCTACGATAGATATTTTGTCACAAAATTTTGTCAACAGTATAAAACCTGTTGCATTACATTTGACAAGAAAAGAAAAAGGAAATTCATTACATTTCCTTTTCGAGTTGGGGACACAACGGTCATGAATTTCGTCCATCTGAAAGAAGTCTCATAAAGACTTAGTGCATTTTATCTAAAATAAGCACAACTCTAAGTGGTTTTGACCCCTAGGGTATATTTTCATAATACTTAAAATACATAAGCATGCATTTTTTAGGGGCTAAATGTCGCCAATGGGATGATTTTCCATGGTTTTTACCAAAAAATGATTCTTAAATTTCCATTTTTTCTAAAAATGATTCACCCAAATTCTGTAGAATAAAATTATTTTACCTTAAAATTTGCCAATATGATTTAGAAACTATACAAAATCCTTCGAAATTTGAATAGTTTTACAAAACTATCACCAAACATTTTACATTTTGTATATTAAGGACTAGTAATATTAGCCCATGTTTCTACATTTTAATATAAATTTCCATCCTTAAAATCATCCCTATACATAAGGTACAATAATATGTTCATGATATTTGAGGAGGAAACCTATGACAATACCTATGCAAAAAAGGACATCAATGGATGCAACGAGGACCTTTCGATATAAATAACCTCAAATACAAAAAAAATAAAGAAAAGTAAAACAAAGGGGAGAAAGAAACACCGATGTCCAATCTTCCTCCAATCCCCAGACACATAAGAGCTCCTCCTCTAGACAAAGAACACAACAACATAATCCAAACAAAGAAGAGAGTAATGACGAGTGTGTTAGAGGTGATAGCTAAAAGAAACCACACCATGTCAATCTTGAATGTCCACATCCAGTCTCACAACAAAGAAGGAAATGAACCACAAACACAGACAATTCCCAAGATTCAGGAAGCCTAGGAAGTTCAAGAGATGTTGATGATATGTGGATCGACAGTAAATATGTACCCGAATGGGTAACCCATAGAATTAAAAAAAATCCTCGCAAGAGAAGAATTGGTGATGTTTGATTAGCACTCCTTGATGTTGCACAACACTCAATACAATAAGCATGAAAGGAAACTATGCATAGAGAAGGTCGGTGTAATGTTTCCCAAATTTACCAATAAAAAAAAATTCGTAGGGACATTAAATCTCCTTCCTCTTCGAACGACTTATTTCGAAAGACATGAAGTTATTATAAGTAGGTAGTTGTCAACACTATTACTTTTGCAAGGTTTATGTTTACCACTTTATTGATACAACTAACTGCCATTATAAAATATTTTATCTTCGAGTTATTTCATGCTGCACAGTAATCACATATATAATGGTTAAGAGGGTAGCTTAGCTATACCCTAGTCTCTCAAATTACCAACATTTATAATATAAGTATAAAGGTTAGTAAAACTCCACTAATGTTATATTATATCCATATATAAACATTGACATTTATATATAATAATATTTATCCCCCCTAACATTATACCCATCCCTAGGCATAAACATTTAACATTTATAATGTAAAACACCATCAACATTTCAACCATCTCTAGGCATGTACGTTACTTATACCATAAAGGATCTATACGAATTCGGGTTCCAGAAAAAGCATACACCTTTATCAAAATATCACAGGCCTTAATATAATGGTGGATTTACATTTTGTTTTAACTATCTAAGTAATAGACTTTGTGAGAAAGGTTGTGGTTAAACTTCCGACCATTATTAACACAATATTGCAATTGGTTGATGGTTGGGAATCATTGAGGGGCCCAACAATAACAATCATCCTTCCCAAATTCGTTAACACTAACTAACCAGATGGTCACACCTTAATTGAATGAGAGACTAGGCTTGACAACTGAATATAGTCTTGCCCTAACTGAGCAGGTCCTGCCACCATATACTTGCCTTTCCTTTTAGATTATAAATGGCCATTCTGACCTTCATGTTGATGGAATAATTGTAAATCTGGAAATACTTTTTTATGTCCAATAACCATGCTTCAGCCTCCTCCCCTGTCCTAGATTCTTCGTCAAAGGTGGATGGCTTGATTTTCTTAAATTCACCTTCCAAGTGGTCCACCTGTTTCCTCTTTCTTCCTGTGGTTGTTTTATTTTTTGTTAATGGTGTGCCTTCAGAAGAACTGTTCTCATTTTCTGCTTCAATACCAGAATTTTTGGAGGCTCTTTTGTTGACCTCTTCTTCCTCGTTATTGTCTTTTGGGCTCTTATTTGTTACTATGTTACACAACAGTACTTCATGTATTTCCTGCTGGTCTTCTTGTGCCTTTTTCAGTTTCTCATTGTCTACCTTGAAAGCTTGCAGTTCCACAATAAGGTTCCTCATGGTTTTCAAAACCTGGGTGGTGGAACTTCCTTCACTGTTCTACCCAGGCTCTCTAGGAGGTCCTCGATCAAGATTCTCCTAAAGTCTGATATCCTCTTCATTTTGTACTACCATTATCACAACAGAAATACAAATTTTATGTTTGTAATAGTAAGCATTTGTTATTTTTTTCATCAAACAGAAAAGCATGTACTAAACAAAAAAAATTGGCCATGTTTAAGGTCCTAGTGTTGTAACCTTTGCTCTGATACCATATGTAATGTTTCCTAAATTTACCAATAAAAAAAAAAAATCTTAGGGACATTAAATCTCCTTCCTCTTCGAATGACTTATTTTGAAAGACATGAATTTATTATAAGTAGGTAGTTGTCAACACTATTACTTTCGCAAGGTTTATGTTTACCAATTTATTGATACAACTAACTACCATTATAAAAGATTTTATCTTTGAGTTATTTCATGCTGCACAATAATCACATATATAATGGTTAAGAGGGTAGCTTCTCTATACCCTAGTCTCTCAGATTACTAACATTTCTAATATAAGTATAAAGGTTAGTAAAACTCCACTAATGATATATTATCTCCATATATAAACACTGACATTTATATATAATAAAGAACCACTAGCATTGTAATCCTTCCCATATGTGTGTGTGTGTGTGTGTGTGTGTGTGTGCATTAACGTTTATAATATTTAGGCCCCCTAGCATTATACCCATCCCTAGGCATAAACATTTAACATTTATAATGTAAAACCCCATCAACATTTCAACCATATCTAGGCATGTACGTTACTTATACAATAAAGGACCTATACGAATTCGGATTCCAGAAAAATCATACACCTTTATCGAAATATCACAGGCCTTAATATAATGGTGGATTTATGTTTTGTTTTAACTATCTAATTAATATACTTTGTGAGAAAGGTTGTGGTTAAACTTCTGACCATTATTAACACAGTATTGCAATTGGTTGATGGTTGGGCATCGTTGAGGGGCCCAACGATAATAGTGATCCTTCCCAAATTCATTAACACTAACAAACTAGATGGTCACACCCTAATTGAACGAGATACTGGGCTTGACAACTTAATATAGTCGTGCCCTAAATGAGTTTTCCTCCCTCGCAATAACTTGGTATGAATTTGAATGAGGCATTTTTCATACCTCAAATTAAAACCTCTGTCGAGTCTATTAATGGTGACCTACAAGGATACCTACTGAGGTCTATCGCTCGGCCACCATGTCCAATGCCAGACATGCCACCTCCCTCTTGTCACATGGAAAGGTACAGTATTCATAACTACCACTATTACTCCGATTAGAGAAGGGTTTCTAGGGTTATTGTTTCATCCTCCTTTAGCTCTATCTCTTTTTCTAAATTGCTCCAGTGCTACCCTATGACTGTTTTATGTGAGGAAGACCGGTGACATGGAGGTCCCTACTCGACGTAAAGTAATAAATGGATACACGACCACCCGATAAGTCCATAACAGACTTTAACGATTAAGTTACCAGTAGTGTAGTGATAGTTTTCAGAAAGGGTTAATAGTAGTTGTGATTGTCTCTGCAACTAACTTCGGAAGTATTCCCTCCATGCTCTATGTGCAATATATTCCTAGTTCGTAGCGGTTTAATATACCGCGAGCGTGACCACCCTCCAACAATATTTCCATTGGTTTCTCACTCAAAACTTGTACAGGTGACTTCCTCTTCCTGGTTCCATAGTTGATGGTAAAAATTTAGGGTTTTTTTGCCAGAAGTTACGATGTGAACAGGCTTGCCTCAACTCTGTGTGGCATACCTATTGTCGATATTTTCATGGTTAAAATCTTGTGCGGTTTTCTGCAATGTTCATTAAACCCTCTTGTGGTGTACTGTATGTATGTCATTATTCTCTATGTAATGTGTACCTTTCCATGTGGTCCAAGCATCAAAATCTTTTTGTGTATTATATGTTTATGTAGCTCTGAAAATCTATATAGGAAGCAACATATATATATATATATATTTCTATTCTGGTATTTACTCCAAAATTTCATTTGGTATTTGTAAAATTTAAATATTCCTTACGCAAATATATATACATGTATATAAATATCTATAGATATGGTATAGGTTATGCTTGTCACGGTAATACTTGTGTTCTGTTTAGATTCATTGCAACCTATAACAGCATACACGGGCATTTCCTGTAGATTTGTACTTAAGGTTATTCGACCTGTAGCAATCTGTAATAAATTTTTATGCATGCTTATACTTGAATCTACATTTATACTTATACCAAAATATACCAAATATCAACAACAGATCGAACTGATATTTTCTTTCCTATTGCGGTTCATAGAGTACATCACATGAATAAGAAATTTTCACACATTCATTAGCAGTTAACACACGCAATAGCTTTCTTAACTCTAATCAATGAATAAATTCAAACTGTAAAGGCTTATTCTACAATTCCTTTCATTCTACCAGCCATTAACCAATAAAACAATTCAACAAGGAATAATTAGATGTACATATACGAACAAGGTGTTGGGACAACAAATGGAACAACCAAGTTCCACCTAACCATAGAACAGAGCAGCCAATCTACTTGCTTCATTCACCCCCTAGCCTGACCATGAGTCCATAAGGGCGAACTCCAATGCTCCTACTCAAGGCATCTTCCACTTGGTTTTCCTTACCCTTCATGTGTCTTACCTCCAAATAGAATTCACTCAAGAAGGCCAGCCATCTTTCTTTCCTTGCATTAAGATCTGGTTGACTAAACAAGAATTTCACACCACTGTTATTAGTTATAACATAAATTTTTTGCCCATTATATAGTGTCGCCACATTTTTAATGCATGGATTATAGCTGCTAATTCCAAGTCGTGAGTGGCATAGTTTCGTTCATGCTCATTTAGTTTTCGTGACTCGTAAAAAATAATGTGCCCTTATTGAGCTATGAAACCTCCCAAACCTTCTCTGCTCCCATCCACACAAACTTTGAAGTCTTTATCCGAGTTTCCTACCCTCAAAATGGGTGCAGTTGTTAACAGTTCCTTTAACTTATTAAAATTGTCCTGACATTTCTGCGACCAAATAAACTTGGTTCCCTTTCTTTGTAGGGATGTTATAGGGTATGCAATCTTATATAATCCTTCTATAAATCTGTGGAAATACCCAATGATTCCCATGAATGATAGGATATCCTCTACATCCTTAGGGATAGGCCATTCCATGATGGCTCTTATCTTCTCTGGGTCGACTGCAATACCCTCTTCAGATATTACATGTCCTAGGTACTGTATTTTCTTTTGGTAAAAGTCACATTTGTCAAATTTTGCATACATTTTTTTTTTCTTAATGTCTGCAATACTATCCTTAGATGTGCTTCGTGTTCTTCTTCCATTTTTGAATACACTAGAATGTCGTCAATAAATACCAAAAAAACCTTATCCAAACACTGACTGAAAATGCTATTCATTAAACACATAAATGTTGTTGGTACGTTAGTGAGACCAAATAGTATAACATCAAATTCATAATTTCCATATCTCATTCTGAACATTGTTTTACTTATGTGTTCATCCTTTATTCTAACCCGGTGATAACCAGACCTTAAATCCAACTTAGAAAAAATGTGTGCCCCTCCCACTTGATCAAACATATCATTGATTATGGGTAGGGGATATTTGTTCTTAATAGTCATTTTGTTTAACTGTCTATAATCAATGCATATTCTTAGAGTTTTGTCTTTCTTTTTAACAAAAAGGATTGGTGTTCCCCACTGTGAGATGCTTGGTCTGATGTATTCCTTGTCAAATAGTTCTTGTAGTTGAACTTTTAACTCTATTAATTTGGGTAAACTCATTCTGTAGGGTGCCTTAGATATAGGGGTTGATCCATGCAGCAGATCGATAGAGAAGTCTATCTCTCTTCTTGGGGGCAGTTCAGGTATTTTGTCTACAAACAAATCTCTAAATTCATGTAAGACGGTAAAATATTCTAGGCTAGGTTTATTTTCTTTTTCCAACAGATTTGTCACTTGGAAAGCATAAATATGACAACCTTTACTCCTGCACTTCTTAAACTGCATTGTTGAAATCTGCCTAACTGAGACTACTTTCGTATGCCTTGTATTGTCCTAAGAGTTTTGTTTCCATCTCTGTAATTAAGTGATTTTTCATAACAATCCAAAATTGATTTATATTTATGTAACCAATCCATTCCAGTAATTATATCGTAATATCCTAATGGTAGAATATTTAGATTTAGCTTTTTGTTTTGACCACCTAAACTGAGTTCACAATCCGAAACGAAATCTGTTACTTTTCTTTTTGTTCCTACTGCTAGTTATACTAGCCAATATTTTTTATACTTTACTGTCTTAAGCGTGTTTGGATCCACTACACCGGGAGAAACATAACTCAAAGTATCTCCTGGATCAATCAAAACAAAAATACGATTATTATTAACTTTACATTCAACTTTCACTACATTGGACTGGTGATCAGCTTGTCGGCCATCCACAGTTGCATTGATTTTGCGTAAGCTTATGCCCACATCTCCCACTATAGAGGCCTCTTGCAGGTTGTGAACTGTGGTCCTTGTTGCATAAGTTAAATGTGGATAGTTCCTCCTTAAGTGAGGTTCTCCACATTCCCAGCATTTTAACGGTTCTCTGGGGATGACCCCAAACTTCTTGGTTCCCAGATTAACTGGTCTACCACCCCCTTGGGTTTTCTGGTTATTGGAGTGGAAATATTTCCTTGGGAAATTCTTTGTTGCATTCTGGAAAGGGGTCAGTTGATAACCCTTCTTCTGCTAGTTCATTATGTCTTGTTTCTTGTCTTTCCAAGCCTTTGGAAGTTCAAACCGATGTTTGTATTGATCATAACACATCCGGGCCTTTCTAAAAACTTCGCTTAAGGTATTGGGGTTGTCAAAATCGATTATGTCCTTATAGGACTGTGGTAAGCATCTTAGGAACCATTGGATTTTTACTTTGTCTTCCCGGATATAAGGCACAAACCTTAATAATTCCATGAATTTTTTTATCAGGTCATCCATAGTCATTTGATCGAGTCGTAGCTCATAAAACTCTTTGGTGTTTCTTTCATAGTAACTTTCTAATAAATATTGTTTCTTAACGTATTTCTTGAAATCTAACCACTCCATTTGTTTTTCCTTTAATCCCTTGGCCAACTTCAAGTCCTGCCACCATATACTTGCCTTTCCTTTCAGGTTATAAATGGCCATTCTGACCTTCATGTTGTTGGAATAATTATAAATCTGGAAATACTTTTTTATGTCCAATAGCCATGCTTCGGCCTCCTCCCCTATCATGGATTCTCCGTCAAAGGTGGACGATTTGATTTTCTTAAATTCACCTTCCAGGTGGTCCACCTGTTTCCTCTTTCTTCCTGTGGTTGTTTTATTTTCTGTTGATGGTGTACCTTCAGAAGAATTGTTCTCGTTTTCTACTTCAGGACCAGAATTTTTGGAGGCTCTTTTGTTGACCTCTTCTTCCTCTTTGTTGTCTTTTGGGATCTTATTTGTTACTATGCTACGTAGCAATACTTCATTTATTTCCTATTAGTCTTCTTGTGCCTTTTTCAATTTCTCATTGTCTACCTTGAAATCTTGCAATTCCACAATAAGGTTCCTCATGGTTTCCAGAACCTGGGTGGCGAAACTTCCTTCACTGTTCTGCCCAGGCTCTCCAGGAGGTCCTTGATTGGGATTCTCCTAAAGTCTGATCTTCTCTTCATTATGTGCTACCATTATCACAACAGAAATAAAAATTGTATGTGTGTAACAGTAAGCATTTGTTATTTTTTTCATCAAACAGAAAAGCATGTACTAAACAAAAAAAATTGGCCATGTTTAAGGTCCTAGTGTTGTAACCTTTGCTCTGATACCATATGTAATGTTTCCCAAATTTACCAATAAAATAAAAAATTCTTAGGGACATTAAATCTCCTTCCTCTTCGAACGATGTACTTCAAAAGACATGAATTTATTATAAGTAGGTAGTTGTCAACACTATTACTTTCGCAAGGTTTATGTTTACCAATTTATTGATACAACTAACTGCCATTATAAAAGATTTTATCTTTGAGTTATTTCATGTTGCACAATAATCACATATATAATGGTTAAGAGGGTAGCTTCGTTATACCCTAGTCTCTCAGATTACTAACATTTCTAATATAAGTATAAAGGTTAGTAAAACTCCACTAATGATATATTATCTCCATATCTAAATATTGACATTTATATATAATAAAGCACCACTAGCATTGTAATCCTTCCCATATATATATATATATATATATATATATATATATATATATATATATATATATATATGCATTAACGTTTATAATATTTAGGCCCCTTATCATTATACCCATCCCTAGGCATAAACATTTAATGTTTATAATGTAAAACCCCATCAACATTTCAACCATATATAGGCATGTACATTACTTATACAATAAAGGACCTATATGAATTCGGGTTCCAGAAAAAGAATACACCTTTATCGAAATATCACAGGCCTTAATATAATGGTGGCTTTATGTTTTGTTTTAACTGTCTAAGTAATAGACGTTGTGAGAAAGGTTGTGGTTAAACTTCTGACCATTATTAACATAGTATTGCAATTGGTTGACAGTTTGGCATTGTTGAGGGGCCCAATGATAATAGTCATCCTTCCCAAATTCATTAACACTAACGAACTAGATGGTCACACCTTAACTGAACAAGATACTGGTCTTGACAACTGAATATAGTCATGCCCTAATTGAGTTTTCCTCCCTTGCAATAACTTGGTATGAAGTCGAATGAGGGATTTGTCAGACCTCGAATTAAAACCTATGTTGAGTCTATTAATGGTGACCTACAAGGGTACCTCCTGAGGTTTGTCGCTTGGCCACCGTGTCCAATGCCAGACATGCCACCTCCCTCTTGTCACATGGAAAGGTATAGTATTCATAACTACCACTATTACTCCGCTTAGCGAAGAGTTTCTAGGGTTATTGTTTCATCCTCCTTTGGCTTTGTCTCTTTTGCTAAAATGCTCCAGTGCTACCCTATGACTCTTTTCTGTGAGGAAGACCGACGACATGGAGGTCCCTACTCGGCGTAAAGCAAGAAATGGCTACATGACCGCCTGGTAAGTCCATAACAGACTTTAACACTTAAGTTACCTATAGTTAGTGATAGTTTTTGGAAAGGGTTAATAGCAATTGTGATTTTCTTTGCAACTAAACTCGGAAGTATTCCCTCCATGCTCTGTGTGCAATATATTCCTAGTTTGTAGCAGTTTAAGATACTGTGAGTGTGACCACCTTCCAACACGATTTCCATTGGTTGTTGGCCCGAAACTTGTACAGGTGACTTCCTCTTCCTCGTTCTATTGTTGATGGTAAAAACTTAGGGGTTTGTTTGCCAGAAGTTATGATGTGAACAGGCTCACCTCAACTGTGTGTGGCATACCTATCGCTAATATTTTTGTGGTTAAAATCTTGTGCAGTTTTCTACAGTGTTCCTTAAACCCTCTTGTGGCGTACTGTATGTATGTCATTATTCTCTATGTAATATGTTTTGTATATCTCTTACCTTCTCAAGGAGGCGAGGATGGCATGAATAACCAAACCCTCCGTTCTTAAATTTGTGACAGTGCCTTCCTGGACTTACTATAATTCATTTCATTTTAAATCCACGGCGTAAATTTATAAAGGAAAAATCCCATGTGGTTTGTAACGAGATTCTTCCTTGCCATAGTGTGCGCATGTAGTATCATGACTATAGTATCCATTCTATTTATTCCTCGCATAATTTATATAGGAAAGGTCAAAGTTGTAAGACCTCACATGATTTAAATAACTTACTTCCCCGAGTATATATTCCAGGTACAGAATTTTCCCTAAATTCTTTTCTCCTGAATTGTGGTTGCGGTGTTTATTTGTACTTCCTCCGCATAAGTAAAAGGTAATTTAATTATCATTATCTGTAATAAAGTTAGTCGATTCAAAAATGTAATCTGGGTTTTGTTTTATACTCAGGTTCTTGTCTGTGTTTTATTCATCATTAGTTTGTAAATTTAAAAGTTATGATACCAGTGTTCCGCGACCCTATCTGAAATTTTGAATCGGGCAATAACACCTATGTTCGACATGCATTGTACTATGTGAACTCTTTATCATTCTGGTTATCAAAATCTTAGATATTTAGAAGAGTTCTTCTTGCTTATTTGTATTATGGAATGCCTGATTAACTCTTTCAGTTACCCTAATCTAATGATGGGACCCCTATTTTACTTGCAAGGGTACCCATCAGATAATTCTGAGTCCACTTCTCCCCTTCAGCCCTGTGGACAATTTGCTCAGCGACGCCAATGGGAATGCACCTGCACCAACCTCAAGCTAAGTTTTTGTTCATGTATTAAATCTGAAATGTTTTAATTTCATAAATTCGTCCTGAACATTACTCTATCTTCAATATTTAATTTTCGTTGATTTGTTTCATAACTTTGTTGACTGATATTCTTGATCATTCCCTTGAAGGACTTAAACATTTCGCAGTCAACAGATCCAGACATTGCCTTGCTTGAAAAAGGTATTCGATTTCTGATTCCATTGTTTTTAGTTCAGAATATTCAGGTTTGGTTTTCAAGTGGTATTGGGTCCTTACCCAGGTTGTTCTATTGTAAATATTTGGATAAAAAATCCTATGGATATACAAATCGTTTATTAGCTTATTATAAATGAATGTGCAGATTTTCCTACAATCCAACGAATATCGTTACATATTGAGCAGTCTCTGTAATATGTGTTATATAACATTGAAACTTCATTTGTCGTTTTATTGTGGTATAAACGAACTGTAAATTTCTTATGCCTTTGGTATAGTCTTATCGATGGAATTTTACTTGAAAACTCATGTGGTCCAAGCATCGAAATCTTTCTGTGTATTAGATGTTTATGTAGCTCTGAAAATCTGTATAGGCAAC
>ML781184.1:632963-675873 GCA_009831015.1 Picea engelmannii | reverse complement strand
TCTGGTATTTACTCCAAAATTTCGATTGGTATTTGTCAAATTTAAATATTCCTTACGCAAATATCTATACATGTATATAAATATCTACATATATGGTATAGGTTATGCTTATCACGGTAATAATTTTATTTTGTTTAGATTCATTGCAACCTATAAAAGCATACACAGGCATTTCGTGTAGATTTGTACTTAAGGTTATTTGACCTGTAGTAATCTGTAATAAATTTTTATGCATGCTTATACTTGAATCTACATTTATAGTTATACCAAAATATACAAAATATCAACAACAGATCGAACTGATATTTTATTTCCTATTGTGGTTCATAGAGTACATCACATGAATAAGAAATTTTCACACATTCATCAGTAGCTAACACACACAATAGCTTTCTTAACTCTACTCAATGAATAAATTCAAACTGTAAAGGCTTATTCTACAATTCATTTCATTCTACCAGCCATTAACCAATAAAACAATTCAACAAGGAATAAGTAGATGTACATATCTGAACAAGGTGCTGGGACAACAAATGGAACAGCCAAGTTCCACCTAACCATAGAACAGAGAAGCCAATCTACTTGCTTTGTTCACACCCTAGACTGACCATGAGTCCATAAGGGAGAACTCCAATGCTCCTCCTTCGCTATAGTCCTCTTTCAGATCAGAAATTACCCTTTCCTAACACTTAGAATAATGTTCATAACAACAAGTGACACTCCTTTCTCCAGCATACTAAGCAGTGTCCTGCCTCCTCCCATATGTTGTATATGCAAAACCCTCTAGTGCCTAGGTCTTTTCTCCATTTGGTAACTTTCACAACTTTACAAATCCCTGATTTTCAAGGGCTTCTAATGGCCAAATTCCTCATTTTCCACTTGTAAAATTTAGCCCTGAGGTAGTTCAAGCCTATTCTCCACTCATGGAATCATGGTCAGTTGATTTCAACCTGGTTGTTCCATTTGTCCTTCAACAATTAATATAAAAATATTTGTCTCTTACAAGTGTCATAGTCAAAAAGTTGATTGGGAAAATCAAATCTTTTCCCAACAGTCACAATAATTAATTAAAATTAATCAAATTCCAAATTTGGAATCGTCATAAATGGCAATAATTTTCCAAATTCGAATTTGCCAAAAACGAAAATAAATTCCTAAGTGCATACAGACTTTAATAGTTAAATATATTTTGGGATATTACACTCAGTCTAAAAAATAGAAATATTTTTCACATATCAAGTGACTTGGATGTCTCAGGAGTTGGACCATATTCCCTCATGAAAACTACATTGTTTCGTAGTGCATGTGCTTTTCGATTCAATTTTTGACCGAGAGAATAAATGAGCTTCAAGACACACTGGCTCCCAAGCCACTCTTTTCAAATCGATTGGAAATACTGCCAACAGAGAAGGATCTTCCAAGTACTCATGAAATCTCAAATCCAATCACGAAAGACCTTCAATTGCTAACTGGAATCAGAGGCTATGTTGCTAAAAAATTTAACAAAATACTAGACATAATCAGACAGCATGGGATATCAATATCAATCTACATAATCTTTCAAAAAGGATTACAAATTTTACTGAACATTTGTGAAGATATTTGGAGCATGATCAGGCTTATTATAAAAATGAAGTAAGTACTTTCATCACACAAGTCACTGGTACATGAATGAGTATCAAAGAATCATGAACAAATGTAAGAGGAGATGCTACTTTAAAAATAATTTCTACTATTAAGGAACTGCAGGGCCCAAATTTTTCAGGAATTCAACCATAATCACCAACGAAGAGCTTGATAGAGAGTTAGAAACAACAAAAACCTCATTGGCTAATGAATTTGATAGTCTCATGGAATTTGTTGATGAGGAACTGAAATAGTGGCTTTTTACATTTGTCAATAACAACGAATACCACCTCTCATTCATTGACCAAGTCCAACTCGAATGCAAATAAGTGGAGTAGATTTTTTCTCTTAGAGTTAAGTAAGAAATAGCCAATGACCCAATCAAAGGATATATTGATGATTGGCTCAAGACTTGGAATATATTGTCAACCAATAATAAGTGCCAGAGACAGTTCAACTATAGTTAGAATAAACATCTCTTATAAAGCGAGATGCATACCTACAACAGACAAACAAAAACAACAAAACACTTCCTTCTTGGTAAGTAGTCAAGAAAGCATTTCATATTTTCTTACTCTTATTTTATTTCATCACTTGGTAATGCCACAAAGTTGCTTATTCTATGTTTTTTCATAACCTAACACCCATTTTTAACTATCTTTATTTCTTTGTTCTAGGTCTTTCTTCTATTTTATGGTCCACGAGAGCCCCAATCCCAGTTCATTTGGACAAGTGCCTTCACTTTTTAGAGACCTTACTTAAAAGACAATTGTATATTTTTTGAACTTGCCAAAGGATTTTTTTGTCATATACAAACATTATTGAACAGACAATTGTATATTGTTTTACATTGCCAAGGTATTTTTTTGGAATACAAAGTTGTTGATTTTCCATAATTTTACTTTCAGACAGAATTTTCAATCCTGTGTTCACTCTCTATCATTTTTCAATGAAATATCTTGTTCTATACATATGTAGCTATTGACTTTCATTCCATTAAATGATGTTTTTACCTCTATTCTATGTTTAGTAAATTTGGTATCATATTGTAAAAACACAATAAAACAATGTTTGGTCCTTTCTCACACCTTTCTTTCCTCGTCTCTGTTAACTTAACCAATGTCGTCAATTGTCAGGTATTTTTTTAATTCTAAACATGATCAAAATTTATGGTTCTAGATTTCATTGTTTTAAGTTCAAAATCTTTATCATTTTTCAATGAAATAGTCAGTTTTGTGCATACATAGCAATTGAATTTCATTCCACGAAATGACATTTTGGCATTTATGCAATGATTAACAAATTTTGTATCATATTGTAAAAACTGAATAACAGTGTCAGGTCCTTTCTCATGCCTTTCTTTCATTGTTTATGTTTACTTAACCAAGGTGCTCCATTGTCGAGTTTTGTTTTAATTCTAACCGTGATAAGAATTTATGGTTCTAGATTTAATTGTTTTAAGTTAGAAGTTTTAGTATTACTCTAATTTTGGATTGTCCATCTTTTCAGTTATATGCAGTTGGTCTTCTCTGAGCTTTGGTTAAAGAAGCAAGTGTATCGGTAACCAATTTGTGATATCATATTATCAATTTCAACATTGTGCACAAGGAACTTTGACTATCCATGGAAATATACCATTTTTTATTTCCAGAAAACATAAGCTACTCACACTTTACATTGTTTCCCGCACATCGTAAAATATGCATGTTTTTCATTGTTCTCTCCACAAATCCACTTCGATACATGTTACATTTCTTCTTCTACATATTTACCTCTAAATACTTCCTTTTACTAAGTTCTATGCCACATTTATATATATATATATATATATAATAAACATTGTTACTTGAAATAAATTCAGTTCAACAATAATTTTTAAGTTAAACAAATGCATAAAATCATTTTGTTTACTTTATATACCTATATTTTATAATAAACATTGTTACTTAAGATAAATACAAGTGTCAAGAGTTAGTCTTGTAAACTTAGAAAATGAGATTGCCATCAATTACTCAGTTATCATGCAAATTACATTGTTGGTCAGAATCAATGTTATTGAACTATTGGAAGTATGAAGTTGTAAAGTGCAGGAAATCTAGAGGATGGGCAACATGAATCATCAGCACAAGGGTTAAAGTATGTTAGATGTGTGACGCATATGCCTATGTAGACTCCTAGAAGATACGGTTGTGTGGATGAGATGTCTGTGTCGAAGTTATATCTTCGTTGAAGATATATATGTTAAACACTTCACTTATTTACAATTTTTCTTAGACATTGAACAATTATCTTTTTTCATATTTTTTACAAAATTTAATGAAAAATGATTTTGTTGCAAAGACTCAAAAATGTTTAAAAATGAAATTGTCATAAATGAGTTAGTTATCAGGAAAATTATATTGCTAGTCAGAATCTGTGCAATGGAGTTATTGGAGGTGTAGAGTTGTGAAATGAGGGAGTGCATGATGATGACTGTTATGAATTATCCATACAATAGTTCAAATTATACTAGAGATTTCCTATGCGAAGGATGTGTGAAATATATACATGCTGGGATGATGTATCCATGCCCAACAAATATCTGTGTGGTAGATATATATGTTCAAAAAAGAAAAAATTTAACCATATGCATAAAATCATTTTGTGAACTATTAAAACTGCGAAGTTGTGAAGTGCAAGACTATAGAAGGATCAGTGATATCAATTTTCCACAAAAGGGTTCAAATTAGACTAAGTATTTGTTGTGTGATGGATATGCATGTACAAACGTGAAAGGGATATGCCTTGTTTTTCACAATTCTAATGTGAAAACACTTTGCATTGGTTCTTATCGATCCTAATCTCTAAACACTTTACATTGTTGCTCGCATATCCTAACCTCCCCATTGAACATTTCACTTATTTACATTGCTTCTTTCATATGCGAACCTCCGCGTTCAACACTTCACTTATTAATTTAAATTTTTATACCACATTCAATATTTCACCTCCTTTCTTATTTTTACAAATTTTGAAGAAAAATGTTTTCACTGCAAAAACTTTTCATTTCTTCCCACATATGCTAGCATCCCCATTCAACATTTTTCCTATATTTTTTTTAGTGTGCGGAGGTGAAGATGATATATTTGTGTAGAGTGGACGACATAGTGACTACATATCATCATTACAAAACACTCTGCACAATTTGAACCTTCTATAAGTGAGTTGGTTATCATGGAAATTACATCTCTTGTCAGAATATGTATCGAAGATAATGTTTTCACTTGTTTATATAAACAAATATGGAAGCGTGATTGAATTAAAGGTATTTTGATTCAATGTTGCTTGAGGTTCTGTTAAGTTCATGTATGTGTCCCTGTATATATACCTTTTGAATTATTTTTCAATGTTCCCTGATCGATTTATAAAAAATGAAGTGAAATTCTTCACATATCATGATAGGGATATTACATTTTTCTCGAATTAAAAAGAATTATATTAACCTAACTTTTAATTTCCCTAGATATATTTTTTATTTGAACTTATAATAATGAATCATTATTGATGTGTTCCAACTAACCATTATAATTTAGTTGTGTCATTTGTCATTTTATATTTTTTTATATTTCGATTCTTTTATTATTTTGATCTGGATTATTTTTGGCACGAAATGAGAGTGGAGATATAAGGAAATGTACAGAGATATATTAGATATCCAATAATATAACATAAATATATCATATAAATAACCATAAACAAAAAGATATAGTAATGCACAAGTTCTATTAATGAGCAAAATGTACAAAATTGTAGAAATACAGAGTGAAAGACTCTCTAAAATGGTGGCATCTTATCTCTGAGAAGAGATGTGATGGCTATGCTCATTCAGAAGAATATGGATATTACAATGAGACTCCAAAGGCCTTTTTAACATAAATAAAATCCAAAACCCTAACCCCGAAAGATGGAAAGCCAACAGTTTTGTGGACCCCGTTTTGGGTAGTTTGGTGTATCAACTTCCTGGTGGCTTAATTTAGGCATACGATCTTTGTTTGGGGCGCACTATAGCTCGATGGAAAGATATTGATGAGGAGATTCATTTCACAGGATCAATGTGAGTCTTTGGCCATATTTGAGGTGCCCAATCATGAAAAAAGGTCATTTAGGCCCTCAAAATGGCCCCGAAAGTTTGGGACCCGAAAAACTGCTAAAAATAGTAAATTGTCAGTAAACTCTTTTGATCCAGTTGGAATAGGTGAGTGGCCACCGATATCCACCTAGATCATATTTTTTTGCAGAGCACGTATTCATATTGTCTCACACCTTAAATTTCATTCAAGAAATTATATATATATATATATATATATACAACCATAATAATTTAATGAATCTCATCATCATAATTGTCGCATATAAGTTTGTTAATTTATTTTATTCCTACCTTTATGTTTTTCCTTGTTTTCCTTTATCATACGATAGTCTTATTATTCTTTCATTATTTTATCATGAACGAGAAAACCATAGAGACTAAATGATTACACAGAAAGTCCTTTATAACTTCTCATAACTTGTTACAGTATCTTATATTATAATAGTTGACGAAATTGATACTTAAAAATATATTTCTTCATTATACGTTGTTTTTATAAAATTTATCCTAAGTCTTATTCCTCTAAGACTAGGTACTTGATAACCTATAAATGTTTACTTTTACTAAGTTTCATATTTTATTTGTTATATCTATAGTCATTACTATTTGAGGATATGATCAATGCCATGTATAAGGGTCTCATGAATTTTTGTTTGTTTTTATAGCTCCCTTATGGCTATACGTTCCCAATCGACACTATAACATTGTTATTATAACTCTTAATCATATCATACCTTATATAAGTCCATGTAATTCAGCGTACAAGGTTTGTATGGTATTTTCATGTTGAGTTAAGCTCATAATTAAAATGGTTTTTATTGCATAGCATTTAACTTGGCATACGAAATGAAGCTTCATACTTAAGGGAGTTTATTATGAGGTTTTGCGAGAGATTAACTCATGTTATAGTACTATTTCTTAATTTAATTCCTTACCAACTTTTCTTCATTGAGCAATGTGTCAAACGGGATGTTTACCATGCAGCGATCCTGCATGTGCCACCTGTGGGGTTACAATATCGATGAGAATTTATCGGCAAATTTCCTAAAGATGTATACATGTAGCATCATTTTTTTCATAGGTGTTATGGTTTCCTTGTAGGATCCTTAACCCTTCCGAACTCTCCCAAACTTGGCTCATTTTACACTTTTCAATTTTGTTTCTCCACTCTATGTTCATCCTGAGAGGTTTTTTCAAGGAGTTTAATGTTTTATTGGAACCTCCCATATCTTTGAGAGTTATTGAGTTACAAAGTTAGAGGTCGGTTTTTCCAAAACCCTATTTTCATTCACAGTGAAATTATTTGCGAGAGCCATGGAATTTATAACTCCGTTAGCTTACAATTGGTTGGTCTATGTTGTCCTTAATTGGTAAGAGATCATTAAATCTTCTTTAATCGTTCTGGTTTCCTGTATTACTCATAAATTTTATACTTCTAGATTATTATCTGAGTCATTCACAATGTTAGTTCACACTCGTGTGTAAACATTATTCCGCCAGCGTTGTTTAAAATTTCTCTGTATCATTTTCCTTGGCAAACTTCTTGTTTCTATATATATCTACCATATAATGTCGTGACTGTAAAATTGTATTTTGGTCGTGGTAAGTTTCTCTTCTGGTTAGTATATGGTCTAAAGAGGTTTTCCTTGGACCGCAAGGACTTATCGTTAGAACCCAGTAATTATGTGGACTTTTTGGTCCGAGTTTACTGTAACATGATTTATTATAGGGTTTATAATTCCTTTGTTTTACTAATCTCATTTATGGTCTATGAATAAAACCTTTCAAATCATTGTACTCATCCTAAACTTAGTTAGGACTTCTATTAAAATATTTGCACAAGTGCAGTGTTTGCACAAAGTATAGTAATGTTCTTTTCTTTATATTATGTAAATGCGTCAATATTTACATCCTTGTTGGAATTATACTTGGGTATTTAACTAATGGTGGGCCATGTTTATTGTTGCGAGGGGTACCCATCAACTATCCGACAACCCTCAAAATTTGGATGCAATTCAAAGGAAATGGAAGGAGATACAAAGGCGCTTTGTACACCCATGGTAAGTTCATCTTCCTTTTCATATGTAACTTGAATTTTATTTAACTAATTAAATGCATACCACATTCTAACTTGTTTCATTACTATTGTGTAGGTGTCAAGGAGATTGGTACCATGGAAACTCGGAAATACCCTTTCTTGGAAATTTATTCGAGTTCCATTAATTAATTAAATTTCAAGTATGGTATTACAATACGTGACTGCTTTGTTTATGCATTTTGTCAGGCTAGTCGACCGAATAATTTTGTATATAATTATTCCTGAAAGTCTTATTGCTTAGGGTTGTTGTCTACACATTTTACATTTATGTAATTTTATATACTTTGTTTACTTAGTATCGATTCCTTCTTGGATATACACAGTCATTACTTGTATCTCTGTTAAATTTGATTTACTTAGTATCGATTTTGAACATACAAAATCTTTATTTGTATCTTGTTTAAATTCGGTTTACTGATTTTGGACATACACAGTCATTACTTGTATCTTGTTGAACTCTATTTAATTTGAAAACGATTCCATTTTTAATATACAATCATTACTTGTATCTTGTTAAACTCAGTTTATTCAATACATGGTTCTTATCTGAATACCATTCATGTTTAAATAAATAGGTTTTACCCATGATTTATATTGGATGTACTACTGGAAATAGGATTTTGTTCATGGATCTAGGAACATAATACTATGGTTTGTCTTTCAACAATATTTCTACATGAACTATGATATGCATCTATTTTCTCATAAAAATCACTTAGATCTAATACTGTTATGATTTATTTATGCTTTAAAATACTTATAACACACAATAATACACAGTAAACATTCAAATCAATATTAATAATAAAGAAGTAAAACCTGGAACTTGGAGAAACCACATGTTGAAGACTCTATTCCTCCCAACCATAAACTAGAGTCTTTGTCAACCTCTTTCACCCCTGAGCTGAGTTTGGAATCTAAGGGGATGCCTACGTGGCCTCTTGCAGAATTCTAAGTACCAGCTTGTTGTGTAATATTAGAAAATCATTGTGTCAAGTCAATTCAGTGTGTAGCCTTCTCGAGATATTAGTTTGCATCCTAGGAATGGAGTCTCATTCCCTTGTCATGAATTCTTTTTATTTTTCTTAGGATTTGTGACACTTTTCTTGAGCCTCCTGCTCACTGACCACTTGTGAGATTCAATTCTACACATGTCCACAGATTCTCCTATAAATCTGGAATGTGTTTTTTTTAAGTTGATTTAACTCCACAACTTGTATCAGTCTACTGCCACTTGGCCAACCCCTTTGGATTCGTAACTCCCTCTTTAACAGTTGCTTCAAATTGTGTCCATTTTTCCACATGTGTTTATTTTCATAAAATAATAAGGTTTTACAATTCAGATTTGGTCAATCCACCAAATTGTCTTTTGGAAAAAAATAATTAAAATAATTAAATAATAATAATAATAATAATACTCAAAATTTCTAGTAGTGGGGTATCACACATATGTTCATGAGTCTGCACATATGTCCCAAGCACTTGAAAATATATGTTTAGAAAATATATGTTGAAGAGTGAAACTTAATGTAATTAAATTCATAGATAATGAATAGTCTTTGTAAAAATATAATTCATATAATAAATAAAAATAGCATTATTGTTTATGAAAAGAGAGAAATTTTAAGAATAAAGTAAAAACAGCATAAAACTTTGTAAAAATAAGCAAAAAAAACTAATTGTTCAATGTGGAGTAAAACTTGGTAAATAAGAAAGCTAATTGTTCAATGTGGAGTAAAACTTTGTAAATAAGTGAAAAGTTCAACGAGGGAATTATCATATGATGGAAATAATGTAAAGTGTTTGATGTAAAAACATTTAGCATAAAACTTTGTAAAAATAAGAAAAAAATTAAAGTGTTGAGTGTGGAGTAAAACTTAATAAATAAGTGAAGTGTTTAATGAGGAGATTAGCATATGTTCTAACCAATGTAAATAAGTGAAATGTTCAATGGAAATTTAGCATATTCCAAAAGCAATGTAAAATGTTTGGAGTTTAGGATGCACAAGAACCAATGCAAAGTATCCATACACATATAGATTTCACACATCTGCACATGTATATGCTCGAAGAGCTATACTACGGCACCTATACTACAAACATAGTCTGCATACTACAAATATATAGTCCACACGAATATAGTTATGCACCTATGCACAGGTATATCCCCACAAAGTGAACACTTAGTAAATAAAATACATCTTCAGCACATAAATACAATGCGCACACATATAGTTTTCTCACTTATGCACGTGTATATGCATAAAAAATGATGTAGTTATTTATTACCAATGATGTAGTTATTTATTACCAATGGTACCTTTAGTTTTGTTGATTTCATTGTCCTGTTAAATTCAAATTACAAAGTATATTTATTTATCACAGTTTCTTATGTGTGTTGAGAATGTGACAACTTTGTCAATCGATTTTATTAGATATAATCATTCATAAATATGATCATTCATTTCATTGGTAGATCCCTCTTATGTGAATAGAGAGCAAATATTTTTAACAAAATCTTATCATAAATGTTTTTACATCAACAATACTAAATGTTTCCACTTGTTTTTTCTTTATTCTTATCATTTTACTATGGCATAAACAATAATACAATTTATCTTTATTGTGTGTATTGTTTAATTGTTATCTTTTGACAAAAATTATTTATTATTTATACATTTAATTATATTAAGTTTTATTATTAAACATATATTTCTCAACTAACTCACTAAAAATTATTAACTTGCTAAAAAAATTATTTATACATTTTTAATTGAATTTCCACTTAAATCCTTCGTGCAATGATGGTAGTAGTGGAAATTGAAATGGAAAATCCAATTTGCTCAAAGTTTTTACCATCTCTATTAAACCAAGCCAATCCAATTTAATCGTACCAAAAGTCGTCCCCCATAGAAAATCGAATTTTCTCAAATAGGTTTGACCGTTTCCAAATCTATATATGACTAAAAAAATTTGTTTTTAATGAAAAAAATTAATTATTGAAATTATAATAACTATATTTTGTAGGATTTTAATTAAATTAAGTAAAATTTATTTTAAAATATATTCAACATTTATGAAATTTATCAATTTTAAAAGATAGATTTATCTAAAATCCTGCAAAATTTTAAAATTTTATCAAAATTGATATAGGAATAAAAAATAGTCATTAACCGAAACCAATTTTAATATAACATAGATTTTTTTTCCAAGTTACAAAGTTTTGGGAAGACTCTCTCATTTGAAGGATTGTAGGTAGGGTAAACTCTAGAATATTCATGGCACAAAACCATCAACAAAAAAAAAGCTCAAATCCATTACAACAATGTACTAGTTATGAGCTCAACATACCACTTACCTAAATTAAATCCCAAATTAAAAATGCATAATAAACTTAACCTAAAACACTATAAAATTTCAAAATTCTATCAACATTAATAACAACATATTTACCAATTATCAATATGTCTAATATAAATGTTTAAATGTTTTAGGTAAAAAGGAATTTGTCAATACACTTTAAACATTCTACCATTTAGATTGTTTTGGACAATCATCGCAGACTTTAATTATAAAATATTATTATTTTTCCATAAATTAAAATTGTCTAATTATATTAGACAGGGATGTTACCTAACGAAATGATTAATAATTCTGGAATTTCAGAATGTGCTGTCTCACGAAATTATTAATACTTATTGCGACAAGTCTCTTGCATGGAATAACTTTACATAGAAGATACTCAATGATTGATACTTATTGTTACATTATGGAATAACTTTAGAGAGAACATATTCAATGGTCCTTCACTGCCTATTTATAAATAAATAAAAATTCTTCGAATACTTGCATTTTGATAAAGTCACCAACTATTCGAAGGTATACTACTTTATTACTACTTTCGTTTATTAAAGCAAATTATTTCGAATCGAATAAAGTGAGCCGAGTCCATGTGATCCATCCCCGCAATCTCTATATAAAGCTGCCGAGGATCCACATTGAAAACCATGTCCACAGCGATTTCTACGAAATAAGTGTGTTGAGATACAGAGAGATTATTCTCTGCGACCAAACCACTACAATGAGCACGAAAAAGTCTGGTGCTAAGACCGCCGGTTCCAATGGATCCGCAGGGAAGTCGAGCGGCGCTTCGAAGGGTAGCCTCGGGAAGTCGGCGCCGAAGCCGAGTTCTCAAGTGATGTCGGCCGGGAAGCCGAGTGTAAAGGGTTCGTTGGGTAAAGGAAATCTGAGCGGCGTCAAATTGCAGGACGCTGCGGCCGATATGAAGGCAGGAAAGCTGGATTCCTCGTCTAATGTCCCGCTTTCTGTGCAGAAAGGGCAGAAGGGGGGGTGCAGCCAAGGGCAGAAGGGGGGATGCAATTAAGGAGATTCTGAGTGACCCCAGCTTTTATCCCAGGCTCAGGGGCTCCGGTCGGTGACGTACCGGGACCGGCTCTTCGATGAGCAGACAGGTCTAGGTTTAATATAGTATCTATTGCTGTACGTAGATGAATCTACAGTTCCTTTGCATGGTTTTATTAGTTGGTAAAGTCTGGTCTTTTGKCTTCCAACTTATGGTGCTGGAAACTTTTGGATTTGAACGTTTTGGGTTGTGAAAATATTAAATATAWCAATATGAAGGCCTCTCCTTAGTGGTGGCTTTTTGGTGTGCTATCATCCTTCATTTTCCATTTTCTGTTTAATGTTTTTATTTTCAATGCGTAGTGTCGTGAGTAGTTTTTTATGTTTTGGCAAAGCCCTTCAATATGGAGTTTCTTTAGCTCACATCTGATTTAGAATTTTATGTTTTATCTCGTAATAGAGGTTTGAGGGCTCACGTAACGTAGTTAAGTATTCATATTAAGAATCGGTCACGCAGTTATGTACATAGGAGAGGAATTATATGTGGGGTAAATTTTTACAAAAGCTCCATCTTAATATTAATATATAAAATGTTTGACGATGAAAAGAAATCATAATATTTTTAGTTTTTTTTTTATTTTTATCTTCTATTTTCAATTTTCAACAGAATGGATGAATATTTAATTAATTTGTAGTTTTATTTGTAAATTAAGTCACGTTACATAATCTGTATGCAACTTGAAATAAACATTATATTGAATATGTATATGTTTATTGTATATGATAAAGATAGAATGTTGGAAAACTCATGATATATATTTTTATTTTTAATGAATGGTAATTTTTCTTATTCTCTAACAGTGTTTTGGTTGATTTTTATAAATTGTGGTTGTGATTATTTTATTTTTTTAATATGTATTAAAATATGTACAAGATGAAATGATTTTGTTTTTATATATATTTATTTATTTGCTTTTTTATATATATGCAATGTTTATTATGTATAATAAAAATAGAATATCACAATATTTATGTTATATTAGTATATAATTATTTTAGTATGTTTTATCATATTATAATAAATGTATTAAAATATGAACAAGGTAACATGAGTTTGTTTTTATATATATTTATTTTTTTATATATATATATGCAATGTTTATTGTGTATGATAAAGATAGAATATCATAATATTTATGTTATATTAGTATATAATTATTTTAGTATGGTTTATCATATTATAATATTTATGTTATATTAGCATATGTTTATTGTGTATGATAAAGATAGAATATCATAATATTTATGTTATATTACTATATAATTATTTTAGTATGGTTTATCATATTATAATATTTATGTTATATTAGCATATAATTATTTTAGTATGTTTTATCATATTATAATTATTGATGTTAAATTATTTTTTATTTCAATGAATGATCATAATATTTATGTTATATTAGTATATAATTATTTTAGTATGGTTTATCATATTATAATATTTATGTTATATTAGCATATAATTATTTTAGTATGTTTTATCATATTATAATAATTGATGTTAAATTATTTTTTATTTCAATGAATGAGTGTCTTTATTAAAATAAATTAATGTTGATGCTCAAAACACATTGTTTACATTTTGAGTGAAAGGAAATCTTATTTAAAGAAACTTCCACAATTTTCAAATGAACAAAGAAATTATAAGCAGTGATTATATGCTCTCTGGGGAAGTACATAGGGTTTGGAAATAGCATATGGAAATAACATTTAAATCAATCATGATATTTATGGTTGGGAAAAGAGAACCTTAGATAAGGAACAAAATCTCAACTATAATAAAGAGAATCTTAAAGTCTTTAACTAATCTTAAATCTTAAAAAATGAATTTACACTAAAAATTTTGATAAACTTTGTCAACTAAACTTTTTTTTTTATAATTTATTTTTTAAATACATTTTATTTTTCAAAGGCTAAATGTTTCAAATCAACTACGTCATAATTTGATTTTGGTATCATTTTGATTTCAATAATTATGAAAATTTAACAATATTCACATTCGCTACTTCCATTGTATAGTTATTTGATTACAAAATGTGGTTGAAATTGGTCTAATATGTTCATCCTTACATATGGCATGTGATATATGTTCAATGTTACGTATGGGGTGTGATATTCAATGAATATCAATGTATGGGATGTGATATTCAATGAATATCAATATAAGAATAAGAGGCAGCTGTCAAATCACACAAATTGACCACTGAATGAATATTTGCATTGTTAACGTTGAAAAAAGATTTACAACAATGGGAAGAAAATGTATTAAGTGAGAGAAATGCATACAAGTATGTGGCAATGATGTTATAATATGTTTAATCATGTAAGATCGTACAAGATTATATTCAAGTTAAAACTACTTTTTAACTTTGAAGGCCCAATTGTAAACATGGCGGGGTGACGGGAATTGATATGTGAAAAGAATGAAGCAGAAATATTGATCAGGAACACATTGATACTATCTCTAACTTTGTGAGTGGTTATTGCTATTATTTCTTGTAGTTACAATAGATTAGTGAATTTTTTTAAGCATTATGAATGATTTTGATATTATCTTTTAAGTGGCATTTTCTCTTTTGACTTTAGTTAGTGCTTCTAGGTTAAGTATAATGTAGAGAAGTTTTGAGTGATGAATTAGTTATTGACTTTGCACTTTAAAGATTTAATAGAACTGGACTTAGCATGGATCTATGTTGGAAGGAATTGAAGGAATGGAGTTAACATAAATATTTTGTTTATAGTTCACATTGAAATTATTTTTTTCTAATATTAAACATTGAAGGAATTATGCATCTCCTTCATTATGGGAAGTAGAAAGAACTTATTAACCAAATCAATTTTTTTTTAGTTTCAATTACTCCATCTCTTTCTCTATATAGAGAGTTGATATAGAATTATTTTACTTAAAATAGATATTGAAATATTTTATTTATGACCAACATTAAAATATTTTTTTGTTATTAATATTTATTTAAATGTGGTGTGGCCTTCTAAGCAACAATAATTTGTTTATTTTCTATTACTCTCTCTATAAAGTTTAATACTCTTTTACTTAAAGGTGAATGTATATATAATTGTTTTTACTTAAGGTGGATGTTAAAATAGTTTTTTAATGCCACTTGTCAACTTTCAAATTTGTTATATATATATGTGTGTGTGTGTGTGTGTGTGGACAAAAATAGTTTTTTAAATGCCACATGTCAACACCATAATATTAAACATTGAAGGAATTATCCATCTCCCTCATTATGGAAAGTGGAAAACACTTATTAAGGAAATCGATTTCTTTTTTCAATTACTCTATCTATTTCTCTCTATATATAGAGTAGATATAGAATTATTTTACTTAAAATGGTATTGAAATATTTTATTTATAGCTATATTGAAATACTTTTTCTTATTAATATTTTTTTAAATGTCACTTGTCAACTTCATGTTGAGAACAGAGGAATTACACATCTCCCTCATATATTAGGTGCAATAATATTTTTTTTACTTTCAATTACTCTCTCTCCATAAAGATTAATATTTTTTTTTACTAAAAAGTGATATAAAATTATTTTATTTGAGGTGGAAGTTTTTTTAATGCAGTGTCAACCTTCTTCCACCCTCTAAGTGTTAGAAAATAATAGGTGTGTTCATTTAACCGTAGACAATATAGAAATATTTTCACCCAACCATAGGCCGAAGCCACCCCCGAGAAACTTAACCTTGACCGAGAGAATAATTCTGGAAACAAACCCTAGAACCAAATAGCCAATCAAGGTAGTGTACCTCTCTCCAGGGCTAGCGCACCAAGAAAGAATAACCAAAGGCCAAGCAGAAAGTCCAAACCATAACCAAGAGAAAGTACAAGCCAAAACCAAAATTTTCCAATTGCACCAACTGCAGCTGCAGCTCCTCTCCAAACTTGTGCACCATTGGCCTTATGTAGTTGTGAGAGGTGAGGTGACAAATGAGCTCTAGCGCCCTCTTATTTATAGTCTTCCAAGTGACCTAATTGGGTTGACTTCTACTTCTAGAGGATAATAACTAAATAATAAATATTCTCTTGAGCCGACCCGCCTCCTAGGGTTATTATCCAACGTTTTAGGGTTTCTCTTCCTCCCTGAAATATTCTATTCTTGTCAAGTTTACATGTGGAATTTAATACCTCCCGTAGCTACCATAATATCAACACTCCCTCCTAGTTAGGGAGGTATTGAAAGCAATGGTCTTGAGCACAAACATACCATTCAATCGGTAGCATCATCATAGCCATGCAGTTTATCTCATGATTTGATCACGAGAACCCTCATCATTATCAATATCATCTGATAGCATCAACTACATCATCTCTCAAAGCCATACTACATCTGAGTAATCAAGCATGATACTGAATAAGTCACTCACTCCATAGAGTGAATCAAGAACCATTCTTCTAATATGGGCATATGTCCTTGAATAATAACTATTCCAACATATGTTGGAAGACACGCCATGGGATACAAGGACTATTCTTCTAATCCAGACATACATCCTAGAAGAATAAATGTCCTGGACCATTTTCCTCCTAGAAAATGTCTATCCACCAACACACTGACTATCCATCTAGCTGATAATCATTTCCAACACTACTTAGTAGTATTCATGGAAATCAAAACAATTCCATTCAATAGAACACAATTGTGTCTATCCATAGTAGTACACAACTACTATCCAGTGGTACACAACCACACCAAGTAGCACATGGCTACTTAATCAATGACACATAGTCACAACTAGTGGAACGCATCCACCATAGTAGCATACATCTATTGTCCATAGACATACAGTCTCCATAGAAATCATATCATCTGATATCAACCTACATAAAAACAATATCATGATATAAAATGAGTCATCTAGGCCATTCTTCCACTCACATTTGTGATATCTAGAATAACATCTACCCTCATAAGGTAAAACATCAGCCATGGGCTATATGGACTATTCTTCTCAAGCATAGAAGAATAATTGTCTTTGATTTATGAGCCTGGACCATTCAGCTAACTGGGCCATTCCTCTGACAATAATCATAGTGCAATCTGGAGAGAATGATTTTTCCCTAGGGAATGCCTATCCCCAATTGTTGAACCTGGACCATTCACCTAACTGGGCCATTCCTTCAGCACTAATCATAGTGCAACCTGGAGAGAATGAGTCTACCCTAGTGAATGACTATATGTGATCCAGGTGGATATAGGGGGCCACCCACCTTCTCCAAATGGCTCAAAATAGTTTTCTGGCCATTTTGGCAATTTACTATTTTTAGCAGGTTTTAACTTCCGGGGCCATTTTGAGGGTCCAAATGAAGGTTTTTCGAGATAAAGGTTCTCAATGATATCCAAAGGCATGATTGAGCCCCCAAACCGAATCTCCTCGACAATACCTTTCCAACGAGCTATCACATTCCTAAAACGAAGATCGTATGCAAAAGTTACGACCCTGGGAAGTTGATGTACTCACTTACCCAAACGGGGCCCACATGACTTTTGGCGCTTCATCTCCTAGGGTTAGGTTTTTGGATGTCTAGGAATTTTGGCATTCCTGTTTATTGTAAAAGGGCCTTCAGAGCCTCATTGTAATCATCTTCTTGCAAATGTGGGTAGCCGTCACATCTCTCCTCAGAGATAAGCTGCCACCATTCTAGCGAGTCTTTCACTCTGTATTTTTACAGTCTCTGTACATTTATCTGATTAATAGAAATCGTGTATTACTGTATATCTATGTTTATGGTTTCATCTCTAATACATTTCTGTTATATTATTGAAAATCTTCAATATCCCTGTGCATTTCTTTATTATATCTCCGCTCTCATTTCGTGCCGAAAATAATCCGGATCAATATGGACCATTTCTTAACATAAATTATTGTCCTGCGCCAACCTCCAAACGGACCATTCTTCGAAACTGCTCACAACTCTGAACTTCGAAAGAATGACTTCCCAGCGAGGCGGACCATTCTACTTGACCACTACTCAGAGTGACTACCAAGAAGAATGATTGTCCTAGACTATTCCCCCACATTGGCCACAAGGGGAATCGTTGTCTATGGTACATCAGCAATCTATCGAACCATTTTCATTACGAAAATGATTGTCCGATATGGACCATTTTCTAAACTGGAAAATGCATGTCCATCAGAAATCTCAAACCACTTTCCGAACTAGAAAGGAACTGCTCATCCTAGACCATTTTTTGAACTGAAAAAAAAAAAAGACTTTCCATAAATCAATAACACATCAGTGCTCCCTCCCAACCTAGGAGTAATCTCTTCCTTTTTCAATAAGGAAGTTGTCTCCATGAGCCCCAGCTTGCAAACCTTTCATCTTGGATAGAGGTTTTACCAAAATATTTGCTATCTACTCATCTGTGGAGATATATTGGAGAACCACTTCTCTTTTCTGGACTTCATCATGGAGAATGTAATGCTTGATCTCAATGTACTTTGGTCTGTTATGGAACATTGGTTTTCTTTGAAGGATTCATGTATCTCTGATCATTACAATATATATCATGGTCGAATTCAACACTTTGTTTCTTGCTAGCTCATGACATCGTGGCAGGGCTCAAAATGAAACATATCCAAGTAGCACTTCTTCTGCCATCATGAGAGTTTGCCATGGATTATCAATCCATCATCCCAGACTTCTGAGTAACTGTTTTGATACACTATCTTTGTCATGGATATTTTTCACCACGCTTCAGTTGTATATGAGATACTCTACATCAAGTTGTTTGAATCCATACAAGGTCTTCTTATATCTACATACATGGGTCTCTTTCTGGTATACCTCAAAACCTTGAGATTACTTTACATAAGCTTCTTCTTCAAATGCTCTATTGGGAGAACAGTATTTTACAACCAGCTGATGTAAACTTCAATCCATGGATATTGCAAGAGATATAATAACTCATATAGAGCTATATCTGGTTTACGAGAACAGGTTGTTATCATAGTCTTCTCCTCCTTCTGGAAGAACCTCTAGTTCTGAATCTCGCAATGCTTTCATTCATAACCCTTTTTCACAATTTATTACATATATTGTTCTTCAACATAACTTCCATTTCTTCTTCTTGATTACTTCTAGTGGGTTCAAACCAACATGGTTTTCTTGTGATTCTCGGTATAATAACTGTTTGTTCTGGATTTTCTTTCTTTCTTGGAATCTTCATGTTCTTCCTCATGTTTCACTTTAGTTATTGGGTCCATGGAGTCTTCTATAGACTCCATGCCCTGAATATTCCAACTTCTATATGATCATGGATGTATATGGAAAACCAAGGATACTTTGAGGCTTCTTTTCGAAGACTACTTCTTTTGAACACGTGTTTCTTATCATGGCTTCTTATTTTAATGGGAAGAAGGATAGATACTTCATAATCCTCAATGGATCATATTATTTAGGATTATCTCCCTCCTAATCCTTGCTTCATACATGAATGCATGCTCTTCTTTTGGAATTATGTAATCAGCTCCCTCCGTTTAAGAGAGTCCATGCTTTTGTTTGCATCCTTATTGCCTTTTACAAAGTGTCACAAGTATTTTTCTAATTTCCTCTTGATTGCTGACTTCTTTCTGTTTTGACTTCTTATGGGTTTCTTCAAGTTTGATTATGATTTTGTCTTATCTTGCAGTTGTTACTTATGTAATAGCTTCCACAGGAATTGTTACCAAGGATTGTCAATGTACTTCATATTTTCATGTGTATTGCTTGACTTGTAGTCATTGTGATAGAAATCCTAATCTTGTTATTCTTCCATAGGTAATGTTTCACTTTAACATCTTATCTTCTATAGGAAATAGATACACATGATGTGTACAGGAACTATGTAAACATGGTATATACAAGAGCTTTGAAGAATATTGCTACCTTGACTTAGAAGAAGAAGTTTGTTTTATCTTGCTTGACTTTCTTTGAGGGTTCCCTTTCTTCGGCAATTGTTGCTTCTTATGTTTCCTTCTTTTTTCTTAACTCGGGACAGTGGTTCTTGTAGTGACCATATTTTCGATATTTGAAGCATTGTATCTTTGACATATCCTTTTCTTAATTTGGTTTCTTCCTTGAGCCAAACTTCTTATTATTCCTGAAATTATTGAACCTTGTTGTGAAAGCTTGATCATCATATTTCTTTTGGGGTTTCTCTTTTTCATTAATCCTTGATTCTTCTTGTGCACAACAAGTCCAAAGTTATTTAAATGTGGGATAATCCTTTCTTGTGATCATGCTTGCGGAAAATGCATCCCATGTCTTGGGAAGACCATTGAGTACTATATTTACCAGTTCCTTCTCTGAAATGATTTCTTCAATAGCTTGTATTTGATCACTTAACTGAGAGATTCTAACAAAGTATGATGTTATGCTTTCATCGTCATCCATTTTCATGTCACAAAGCTCATTCTTCAAACTCATTACTCGTCCAATGTTTATGATTGAGAAGAGATTAGTTAGAGAATCGTACATATTCTTAGATGAGTCAAGATGAGAGATGTAGGGTATCAAGTGGTCTTTTACATAGTCCACTATGATACTCATGGCATTGATTTCTTTATCTTTGAACTTCTCCATAACTGCAATGTTCTGAGGTTCCTTCTCTTTTCCTTCTTCAAACTGTGGTTCCATGATCTTTCCTTTCACGATATCCAACACTTTATTCTTGGCAAGGATGAGATCAATCCTTTTCTTCCTTGCTCTGAAGTTAGAATCTCCTTCTAACTTGTTTCCTGACTTCATAGAGTAATTCATGACTACTTTGACTTGGTCAACCTTTGACTTTGACTTGTTCAACCTTTGACTTTGACCAAAAAATCAAACTTGACGTCTTATCTTGTTGAGAGTACTAGGAGGTGTGCTAGGCTAAGCTGTACTAGGCTATCCAGAAATTAGGTCAATATCTTCACTTAAGGTGCCTCAACAAGAGGGTTAGGGTTTCGTTGCTGCAGCAAAAAAAACTTTGACTGCAACTACAACTATAGCTGAGCAAAAATCCTCCCAATCTATCTTCCAACAGTTAGACTATCTGAAGATAGGGTGGGGCCATAACCTGTTAGAAAATAATAGGTGTGCTCATTTAACTGTAGACAATATAGCAATATTGTTACCTAACCATTAGTCGAAGCCACCCCCGAGCACCTTAACCTTGACAGAGAGAATAATTTTGGAATCAAAGCCTAGAACCAAATAGCCAATCAAGGTAGTGTACCTCTCTCCATGGCTAGCACACCAATCAAAATTAACCAAATGCCAAGAAGAAAGTCCAAACCATAACCAAGAGAAAGTCCAAGCCAAAACCAAAATTTTCCAATTGCAGTTGCAACTCCTCTCCAAACTTGCACACCGCTGGCCTTATGCAGATGTGAGAGGTGAGGTAACAAATGAGCTCTAGCGCCCTCTTATTTATAGTCTTCCAAGTGACCTAACTGGACCGACTTCTACTTCTAGAGGATAACAACTCAATAATAAATATTCTCTTGAGACGACTTGCCTCCTAGGGTTATTATTCAACGTTTTAGGGTTTCTCTTGCTTCCTGGAATATTCTATTCTTTTCAAGGTTACATGTGGAGGTTAATACCTCCCATAGCTACCATAATATCAACACTAAGCACCTTGGTGCATGCACATGCACATGTTCTTAAATCACGTATGGACATGTGTTCTTAAATCACTTATGGAATCTTCAACCCACTAGTGAGTCACTTGTTACTTTGATACAAGTTTAATTTAAAATATATTTATATTTAGTAACATTTGAAAATTAAAGAGATTTAACTATAATTAAAATTAGTTTTGTTATGTTTTTTAATTTTTAAAAAAATTATAAGTAAAAGTTCATTTTAGAGATAATAATTAATATCATTATTATCAATTAAAAATTTATTTTCCATTTTTAAAGTCAATCCAAAATACAATTATTAATTTTTTTTTTATCTTCTTTTTAATTTGAGCACTCCACCACCTATTCCAAGAGTTCAGTCTGTCATGGCGAGGCCCCGAAAAGTTACCCTAGAGATCATTTATGATTATATGGAATCGTTAGGAAAAAGGAGAAAAGAAAGAGATTTCAAAAGCCAAATAGAGTTAGAATAATTAGAAAAAAAAGAGTGAAGAAAGAGACTTAAAACTCCAAATAGAGCTAAAGGGAATGCTTGATAAAAAAATTAGACTCTTCAAAGATATGATTAAAACTAAAATAGAGCATAGATTGTTAGGGTTCATGAGTCAATTGCAGAAAATGGAAGATAGCATTCAAGAAATGGAAAAACAAAAAAAAAATCAATCCAAGAAGGAGAGGGTGAATAAAATCGCAACTTGAGAGATAGGATTAAAGAGATACAAGAAAAACTAACCAACAATTTGACTCTCAGTAATCTAGAAAAAAAATTCGATATCAAATCCATGAAAGATGAAAGGAATAAGATAATTGAACTAGACCATAAGCTTAATTAAAGAGACTTGAACCTCGTATGTTTGGTATAAAATAAAATCAAGAGGATGTTGATATTATGGTAGTTGCGGGAGGTATTTACCTCCACGTGTAAACCTGACGAGAATAGAATATTTCGGGAAGCAAGAAGAAACCCTAATTAATTGGTTAATAACCCTAAAAGACAAGTCGGCTCAAGAGAATGACTTGTATTAGGTTATTAGCCTCCAAGAGAAGAAGTCAGCTAAAGGAAATGTTATATACTAATGAATTAGCACCCAGAATGAGAATTCAGCCCAGGCAGTCTGCCACAAATAGTATAAATACAGGAGGTCAGTCTTCATTCTGGCCAGTATTCTCATAATTGCAGAAGCAGCACTTGTGCGCACTGCAGTTGGCTAGTTTGTGCGCAAGTTTGGAGGAGAGTTGTTGTTGCAGCTGCTACAACTAGCAGATTTCGATTTTGACTCTCTCTTGGTTATGGTTTGGATTCTCTGATCAGATCTTGTTACTCTTTCTTGGTGCGCTATCCTTGGAGAAAGGTGTGCCACCTTTGTTTGTCTATCCAACCTAAGGTTTTCTTCCGGAATGATTCTCTGATAAGGTTAAGGTGCTCAAGGGTGGCTTCAACCTATGGTTGGGTGACAATATTGCTATATTTTCTATGGTTAAATGAGCACATCCATCATATTATAATAGGTTATGGGCCCACACTATCTTTAGACAGTCTAACCACTGGAAGATATATTGGGAGGATTTGCTCAATTGCAGTTGTAGTTGCAGCTATTTTTTGTTGCAACAACGAAACCCTAACCCTCCCGTTGAGGCACCTTAAGTGAAGGGATTGACCTGATTTTTGGGTATACTAGTGCACCCTATCCTAGTGCATCTCCTGGTACTCTCATCAATCTAAGACGTCAAGTTTGAGTTTTTGGTCAAATCTAGGGTTGACCAAGTCAAAGCAACCATGACTTACTCTATGAAGTCAAAAAACAAGTTAGAAGGGGCTTCTAACTTTAGAGCATGGAATATAAGGATTGATCTCATCCTTGCCAAGAATAAAGTGTTGGATATCGTGAAAGGAAATATTATGGAACCAGAGTTTGAAGAAGGAAAAAAGAAGGAACCGCAGAATGTTGCAGTTATGGAGAAGTTCAAATACGATGACATCAATTCCATGAGTATCATATTGGATTCTATAAAATACCACTTTATACCCTACATCTCCCATCTTGATTCGTCTAAGAAGATGTACGATGCCCTAACAAACCTCTTCTCAGTCACAAACATTGGACAAGTAATGAGTCTGAAGAATGAGCTCAGTGACATGAAGATGAATGATGATGACATCATAACATCATAATTTGTGAGAATCTCTCAGTTAAGAGATCAACTACAATATATTGAATAAATCATTTCATAGAAGGAACTGGTAAATATAGTACTCAATGGTCTTCCCAAGACATGGGATGCATTTTCCGCAAGCATGAACACAAGGAAGGAGTTTCCTACATTTGAAGAACTTTGGACTTGTTGTGCACAAGAAGAATCAAGGATTAGTGCAAAAGAGAAATCTCAAAAGAAATATGATGATCAAGCCTTCACAACAATATTCAAGAATTTCAGGAACAAAAGTAAGTTTGGCTCAAGGAAGAAGCCAAATCAAGAGAAAGATATGTCGGAAATACAATGCTTCAACTGTCAAAAATATGGTCACTACAAGAATCATTGTCCCGAGCTAAATAAAAGGAAGGAGACACATGAAGCATTAGTTTTCGAAGAAAAGGAATCCTCAAAGAAGACCAAGCAGGATAAAACGGACTTCTTCTTCTAAGACAAGGTAACAATATTCTTCTTGTACATGCCATGTTTACATAGTTTCTATACATATCTTGCATATCTATTTCCTAGAAGATAATATGTTCAAAGAGAAAATATACCTATGGAAGAACAACAAGATAAGGATTGCTATCACAATGACTACAAGGATGAAGTACATCTACAAACCTTAGTATAAATTCATGTGGAAGTTATTGCATAAGTAATAGCTACAAGATAAGCCGAAATCAGAATCAATCTTGAAGAAACCTAGAAGAAGTAAAGACAGAAATAAGTCACCAATCAAGAGGAAATTGGAGAAAGACTTATGACACTTTGCAGAAGGCAATAAGGATGCAGAAAGAAGCGTGGACTCTGCTATATGGAGGGAGTTGATTATATATTTCCAAAAGAAGAGCATGCATTCATGCATGAAGCAAGGATTAGGAGGGAGCTAATCCTAAATTATATAATCCATTGAAGATGATGAAGTATATATCCATGGTAGCAGCCATGAAAATAAGTACATGTTTAGCTTGACTTTAGTAGAATCCTTCTATGAAAAGAATCCTAAAAGTATCCCTTATTGTCCATCCACATCCATGATCCTATGATGAAAGGAAAAAGTTTGAATCTTCAGGGCATGGAATCTATAGAAAACTCCATGGACCCGAGATCTAAAGAGAAACATGAAGAAGAACATGAAGATTCCAAAAGAGAAAGAAAATCCAGAACACCAGTCATTATATCAAGAATCACAAGACTACTAGTTTGATTTGAACCCTCTAGAAGCAATCCAGCAGAAGAAATGAAAGTTGTGATGAAGAACAATATATGGAAAATTTATTAATGAAAGCATTGCGAGATACAGAACTAAAGTTTATCCCATATGGAGGGAGAGGACTATGATGATAGCTTGTTCCAGACATACCTCTACCTGAGACATCATATCTCGTACAATATCCATGGGTTGGAGTTTACAAAAGACGAATGTAAGAACTCTTCTCCTCAACAGAGTAATCAAACAAAGAAGCATATAGAAACCTCAAGGTTTTGAGGTATACCAGAAAAAGACTCTTGTATGAAGATGGAAGAAGATCTGGTATGGATTCAAACAACTTGGTGTAGAGCATCCAATGCACAGCAGAAGCATGGTGAAAAGCCTTCTATAACAGAGATATTTTATCAGAATGGTTACTCATAACTCAAGGATATTGGATTTCCAATCTATGACAAAGCTCTCATGATGGCAGAAGAAGTACCACTTGGATATGTTCTAGTTTGACCCTTGCCACGATGTTATGAGCTATCAAGAAACAAAATATGAATCCAACAATGATATACTGTATTGATCAGAGTTATATGAAGCCTTCAAATAAAACTCATGTTCCAGAAAGACCAAAGTACATTAAGATCAAGCATTAAATTATCCGTGATAAAGTCCAGAAAAGAGAAGTGATTCTCCAATATATATATCTCCACAGATGAGAAGATAAGAAGATATTTTGGTAAAGCCTATGTCCAAGATGAAAGAGTTTGTGTACTCAAGTTGGAGCTCGTGGAGATAGAACTGATGTGTTATTGATTTATGGATAGTCATTTTTCAGTTTGAAAAATGGTCAAGGATGAGCAGTTCCTTTCCAGTTCGGAAAGTGGTTTGAGATTTATGACAGACGGGCATTTTCCATTTCATAAAATGGTCCAGGTCGAACGGTCATTTTCGTAATGAAAATGGTTTGATGGATTGTTGATGTACCATAGACAGCGATTCCCCTTGTGACCAATGTGGGGGAATGGTCTAGGACAGTCTCTCTTCTTGACAGTCCTCTCAGTAGTGGTCAAGAAGATTGGTTCACCTCGCCAGACAGTCATTCTTTCGAAACTCACAGTTGTGAGCAGTTTCGAAGAATGGTATGTTTTGGAGGTTGGTGCAGGACAGTCATTTCCTTATGAAATGGTCTGGATAGTCATTCCCTAGGGTAGATTCATTCTCTCTAGGTTGCACTTTGTTTAGTGTCGGAGGAATGGCCTAGATAGGTCAATGGTCCAAGTTCAACAATCAGGGACAGGCATTCCCTAGGGCAGACTCATTCTGTCTAGGTTTCACTTTGTTTAGTGCTGGAGGAATGGCCCATATAGGTGAATGGTCCAGGCTCTGAAATCGGGACAATTATTCTTCCTTTCTTGAGAAGAATAGTCCAGATATCTCATTGTTGATTTTTTACCTTCTGAGGGTAGATGCTCTTCTAGATCTCACAGATGTGAGTGGAAGAATGGCCTAGATGATTCAGTTTATATCATAACAATGTTTTTTTGTGTAGATTGATATCAGATGATATGATTGTTATGGAGAATGTATGTCTCTAGACATTAGATGTATACTACTGTGGTGGATTTGTTCTACTGATTGTGACTATATGTCACTGATCAAGTATCTGTGTGCTACTTGGTGTGGTAGTGTACCACTGAATTGTAGTTGTGTACTACTATGGATAGACACAGTTGTGTTCTATTTAATGGAATTGTTATAATTTCCTTGAAGACTATCAGTAGTGTTGGAAATGATTATCAGCTATATGGATGATCAAAGGACAAAGATTCCCCAGACGAAAAATGGTCCAGGACATTTATTCTTCTAGGACATATGTCTGGATTAGAAGAATGGATCTTGTGTCACTCTATGGATTGAGCGACTTATCCAACATCATGGTTGATTACTCAGATGGAGTATGGTTTTGAGAGATGATGCAGCTAATGACACTGATAGTGATGATGGTTCTCATGATCTAATCATGATATAATTTATACGACTATGTTATTTCTACCGGGTGAATGGTATGTTTGTGCTCAAGACCATTACCTTCACTACCTCCCTAGCTAGGAGGGAGCGTTGATATTATGGTAGCTATGGGAGGTATTTACCTCCATGTGTAAACCTGACAAGAATAGAATATTCTTGGAAGTAATAAGAAACCCTAATTAATTGGTTAATAACCTTAGAAGACAAGTCATCTCAAGAGAATGACTTGTATTAGGTTATTAGCCTCCAAGAGAAGAAGTCGACTAAAGGAAATGTTATATACTAAAGAATTAGCACCCAGAATGAGAAGTCGGCCCAGGCAGTCTGCCAGAAATAGTATAAATACAGGAGGACAGTATTCATTCTGGCCAGTATTCTCATAACTGCAGAAGCAGCACTTGTGCGCACTGCAGTTGGCTAGTTTGTGCGCAAGTTTGGAGGAGAGATGTTGTTGCAGCTGCTGCAACTAGTAGATTTTGGTTTTGGCTTGGACTCTCTCTTGGTTATGGTTTGGACTCTCTGATCAGCTCTTGTTACTCTTTCTTGGTGTGTTATCCTTGGAGAAAGGTGTGACACCTTTGTTTGGCTATCCATCCTAGGGTTTGTTTCTGGAATGATTCTTTGACAAGGTTAAGGTGCTCGGGGGTGGCTTTGGCCTATGGTTGGGTGAAAATATTGCTATATTTTCTATGGTTAAATGAGCACATCCATCATATTCTAACAGAGGATACACTAACAATATTAAAAGAAGAGTTAAAAAATAATTCACATATTCAAACAACTTACCTCATAGAAGAAAAGAGGCTAGGAAAAGTAATTGATCATAAAGATAGGTTGATCTATGTCAAAGTAAGTTGTAATGACCATAAATATAGCATAATCAGTAAATATCCGAGCTTAAAACGGTCAGGAATATTTATAATGAAGACCTCATTTCTGAAGACCAAGATGAATTAAGGAAGTTTAAGAAGTAAAAGAAGCCAGGAAAGAAGGAAAATGGGCAATAATTAGAAATCGAAAATCTATTGCTAGGGATAGATACCAGAAGGGTAATAATAAATAGAAATTTGGGACACTCGGGATCCTTTTTTGGAACTATCGTGGCTTTCCATGGTGCAAATTTCCTATGATAAGTTGGATCCCGAGTGATATTGATATGATTTGTCTAGTTGAAACTTGGGAGCATGAAGATTCTAAGGTCCCTAACATAGAAGGATTTTTCTTGTGGACAGAATGGAATGAAAATTCCCACCATAGAGGGATAGGAGGTATATCTTGTTATATTAGAAATATTATTTCTCCTCACATTCAACTTCATAAGATCAACCCTCTCAATCAGTACATTTGGATAGAAATTTCAAACACCAATGCTAATAAGATGTATACAACAATTTTCAATTTTGCACCTATTAATTCTACTTTTTATAGGAAAAACAATCTAGATAGTAATTGTCCCTATAATAATTTAGAACAAGATATTTATAGTTTGGAAAATGAAGGTAATATCCTCCTGCTAGGAGACTTTAATGTTAGGACTGCAACTAACCAAGGTACTCTTTTAAGAAATGATTCCAACCATAATCATTTATGGCTAGATGAGGACCTTGTTTTATCTAATAGCTACAAAATAAGCTCTGAAGACCTAATTGAGAATTTGTTTGGTACTGAGTTGGTCAATATTTTCATCTCTCAAGACCTAATAATTTGAAATGGAGTAATGAAGTGGCCAAACTCCAACCAGATGACTTGTGTTCATGGGATAAGTAGTAGTGTCATATATTATGTGATATTTGATATCCTTGTTTCCAACCAAATAGTAACATTTTACCTTTTAAATGACCATGAACCTGACTCTAATCATAGACCTTTAACCCTAACTCTAAACCTTTCCATGCATAGGAGATCCATTAAAGAGAATTCTTCTAATCAAAGGCAATTGCGCTTTGAAAAAATTTAAGTTGACCTTTTCTTAAAGGATTTAAATAGTGAATTACATATATTAACTTATAAAAACAACATTCAAGACCTATATCATAATTTTACAACTACCCTTTCCACTTCTATTAACAAATTTTCTTTCGAAGTGTCATATAGAAAGAATAATAGAATGACCAACACATGGTATGATAAGGAATGTAAAATTTCTAAGAAATACATTAGGGAAGCTTCTGATGAGTCCTTAAAAATCGATAAGATCAATACATACAAATCCATAATTAAAAGGAAAAAAAAGGTACTATATCAATAGAAGGAAAGAGAAGTTTTCACAACTATCTAAGTTAGATCCTAAGAAGTTCTCTAGCAAAATTATAATACGCAATACTAAATAAAATAATAGGGTTCCATTAAGGGACTGGAATTTCTACCTTAAAAGTCATGATGAGTTCCCTAATGCCATGGACACCATTCCTATTGTCCCTGCAGAGGATGAATTTTTTCCTTTGGATGACAGAGAGTTCGCGGTTAAGTGGCTTGAAAATGGGAAAGCTAAGGACATTGAAGGCTAGAAAGATGAAAATTTTAAAATTGGAGGACCTATCCTCATCCCTCACATACACAAGATCTTCAATTTAGCATTCAAGTAGAGCTTCCCTAAACCATGGACTCAAATCCTCATTGTTCCTATTTTTTTTTAAATCAAATAGAAACATTCCCTCTAATTATAGGACCATTATGATTAGCCTGATTTTAGTCAAGCTTTATGGAACTATTTTGGAAAATAATATTATCCTTTGGCTAGAAATTCATGGTAAAAGAGCTAAAGGCCAAATCGGTTTTAGGAGATATCATTCAACTATGTACCATCTTGTTACCTTTAGGATCATTACAGAGGAGTTCTACAATACTAAAACCAATATTTTTTGTTGTTTTGTTGACTTTAGAAACGTTTTTGACATGGTTCCTAGGAAAAACCTTTGGAATAGATTGGAAGAGATAAAATTATCTTTCGATTTGAGGGTTGTTACAATAAGGTTGTATGAGAACAATATTTCCAAGTTTAAGAACACTGAGGGATAGTTGAAAGAGATTGAATGAAATATTGGAGTCAAGCAAGGTTGTCCCTTTGTCCCCTACCCTTTTTGGCATATACATTAACAAGTCAGAAGATTACTTTGAAGAATCAAGTTGTGTCATCCCTACTCTCACTGGTTTAGTCATCAATCTTCTTATTTATGTCAATGATATCATTCTTATGGTGAGGATTCCCCATGATGTCGAAAACAAAATTAGAATCCTGAGGGCGTTTTTCTCCAATATGGGTATGATTGTTAATATTGAAAAGACTAAGTTCATTATCATTAAATCCAATAAGATCACTTATGATACCTTCATATATGAAAACAACAACTTGGAGGAAGTAAATTCATACAAATATCTTGGAATCAATATTCACCACAAGCTCAACTGGAGATATAGCATTGAGAAAAGAATTATTGGTGGATGGAAAGAGTTGGAGTTTTCTTGCATTGACCTGGGTTGTACTTTAGGTTTCCAACAAAACCTTGCAAACCATCCTCCCTTTTGAAGATCAAAAGGAAAAATTGTGCAGAGAGTGCAAAATGAAGTCTCACCCGAGATGGCTTATGGGTGACTACAGGACCCAGATGTCTATAGTCTTGGAAGGGAGACTTATGTGGGGATGAAAGGCATTCTTTATACCTCAAAAAACATCATATATATTATTATATTACATCAACACTTCATTATATATTATATCTACCATTCTGCAATCAGTACATTCATTTAGGGTTTATTCTGGAGTAATAATCATGTTTACTCTATTGTGTGTTTCATTTTACTACTAACAGATTAATCCATTCATCATAACTAAACATTCATAAGAAATAAGATAAACATTCCACATAGAGACACAAATTTACCGTGGTTCACCCCCCCCGGGTTACGTCCACAAATATCTTTCTTTATTGACTCTTTATTATTCTCTATCAAGGTTATAGCATAGTGTGCATTACATTTGAGGTTGACAAGATCACAGTAAGATCTGCAACTCATGATCTACAATCTTAACCTCGAGTACAATTCTTGATCTAACATACCTCTATCTCTCTCCTCATATCTCTATCACATAGGTAATATCACCTGATGATATCTCTCTAATATATAAAAACACATATTTATATTACAAAATTGAACAAAACCCTAAACCACTAACCCTAGGTGGATTAGGTTTGTCCAGTTTCTAAATCCATGATCGCGGTTGGTCCAAAATCCAACCGTTTTCCTCGTTGATCTGCATCTTTCATCCTTTCTTTTACTTTCCTAGTTTCTCAGCACTGTTTTTCCCTGTTTTCCGGCATGCACTCATTCTTTGGTACATTTCCTAACTACCTTCATTAATTATCTCACTTTTCCCCAAAATGGTTTGTGTCAACATGCCCCAAACACTCACTTGTTGCTCGTCCCGAGCCACTCAAGTAGTGTGTGCTTCCTGGACTAACTTCTCAAGCTCCTGAAACCTATTTGTAATTTCTTCAACTTAATATTTTAACTGTGTGCTCATTTCTACTATAATCTCCACATTCTATGCAGTAATGTGTTCCTTCAATAGTTCCCCACTCTCTAATCCAACTTGTTCAATCTGATGCTTTGTTGTGTCAGTCTTAGTAATCATTTTTTCTGCTCCTTCCTGTAATGGTTCTAACTGAACCTGCCTGATTACTTATCTTCTTGTATGGACTTAAGCTCCTCTTATAAATTCTTCATCTCTTGTGCACTTTTCAATCTGTTAGGTATTGTCATAGTTTTTTTCGTATGCTTTAGTTCTTGCATCGCAGTATTTACCCCTTCTTCTTTTTGTTCCAACTCTTGAATTTTCCCATCCTCCTAAAGATTTATCGATAGTTGTGCATTGTTATTTTAAAGCTTTGTTATCTCCTGGATTGCGGGAAAAAATATTTCTATATGACCTATAGCCTCTTCCTCTCTTTGTATTCTTACTTCTGGTGGAGTACTAGGTACTCGGAGTTCTGTCAACTCTGTAATTTTTCTTCTGTAAATCTCCATAGATTGTGTTATTTTCTCAATTGTACCCTCTATGGGTATATTCTCTCCTTGTGCGCTGTCAGAAATGGTTTTAAATAATTCTTCAAATTGTTGCTCTATTATTTTAGCGCACTGCTTTGTTTCATCCCTCTCGAGATCTCTGGTGTATTATTTACTTCCTTGTCCAACTGTAATCTTGACGTGGCATATGCATAGACCCTTGACTGAATTTCCTTCCTAACACTTATATGTAGTTTGTACAATGATTTATTTGGAATCTTGGGCAGTGCAAGTCCAAATGATCTATATCCTTCAGTTTCTTTTGCATTGTATCTTCATCTACCTACAACATGCCCTGGGTGATATAGAAATTTCCAGTCCCCATAACTATGGTCTACATTGTCTTCTGTTTTGGAACTGTTCTTTCCAGAGAAGTTCGTTGGTGTTGTGCCTGATATTTTTGTTGTGTTGTTGTAATATGTAATTGTTCCAATGCATCCTTGAGCTCTATCAATTTATTCACTATTTCCTCCCTCTGATTCTCAGCATCATACCAAGCTTCCACCGTGCAATCCTACACTTTTTCTGCTACTAATTATGCATCATTATCTGTAAGTGTAAGTTGAGGAACTTCCTTGTGTTCCTTCATTTTCTTGCATTGTCCTATTGTCTGCAACACTGTTCTTTTCCTTAGAAGTGTCTATGTCTACATGGTTTTATATGGTATATCGAAATTTGGGAAATTCCCACCTCCTATTGCCTCTTGCATAGTAATATTGGTATCGGTCTACATTCCTCCATTTATTTCTTTTGTGTGCTCCTTTTCCTGGGTTGAAACCTTTGGGATAGTGTTTTTTTACCTTGGCTTTTTATTTGTTGTTCTACCCCCTGTTTATTTTTTGCGCTCTGTTGTTTTTCTTGTGTTTGTTTTTGGGTTGGTTGATTGTTTTGAAGGTCTAGCTTCTACTTGTTGTTTATGTTTTGGTACTTTATTTTGGATTACTAGCACCTTCCATTCTTCAGTCCAATACTTCACATCCCATGGTACTTATTCCCCTGTGACACAGTACCTCAACTGTATCCATTCTTTCTCAGGGTCCCTCTTAGCTTGGATCCATATGTTATGTCTGGAAGCTTGAAAATTAGTCATTCCTTGATTCTCTCTCACAACTTTTGGTGGTATTCTCCATGTGTTTGAAAGATTCTCATGCATATCATCATAGATGATGGAGAAAATCCTAGAATTCACCTTCCTTTCCTTTGGATCTTGATCATGCCATAAGGTTGTATATTTTATTGCATGGCATTTCCCTAGCCTTTGGTAAAATGCATTGTATTTTGGTTCTCCCCATCCAACTAGTGTTATCAATACGATTACCCATGCATAATGAAATTCTAAACCTAGGTCCTATGCATCCTTGCAATCATACAAAAATTATTTTAGTATATATGGAGCCCATCTAAGTAGACTTCCCTTTGCACATTGCGTGGATGTTTCTATTACACATGTAGGGGCTTCCTCTTTGCGACATTTTCTCAAAAGTTTGCATGCCATCATTTTTGTCGCAAACTTAGTTTCTAGTTCATTTATTTGTCTAACAATCATTCCCTTGGATCCTCTATCAATTCCATATTTATTCTTTATCTCATATGCCATGTATTTTTATTTTATTTTATCATCCAAATACTACTATATTTTTTCTCCATCTATAGGTAATCCTGTGATTTCAAAAATTAGATCCACATATATGGATACATGTCTATCCATCCATAATATGTCTCCATATACCTGTGCCAGTAATTTTTTGACACATGCATTCACATCCTTTCGTCTCCCAAAGTGAGGAATATCCAACAAGTTCATAATTCATGTGTTGTATAGACCTACAATCCATTGTTTTGGCTCCATTATGGTATCTCCTTATGGACCTTCTCCTTTACTTTGTATGTAAACATGTTGCGCAAACTTAGGAAACTTCCCCCTATCTGCAACATCATGATCAACATACTTAATCCTATTCATAAATCCCATCATGTCATCAAGGACTTTGAATCCTTTAGGTATCTGCGATAGTGACAGTGTGAGTTCCTTCTGCTTGCTTAGTGTTCTTGGCATTAAAAGTTTTTCCCTTGTAATATTTTTCCCCGCTGATGGACCTGTTATTTATGTTGGGTTCTCTTCCTCATCTTCTTCAGTGTCTAATTTTTGTTGGTTTGTAATGTCCTCAATTTGCACTTTATCCTTCGACTGTGGCACTTTCTCTACTACAAGGTGTTTCCCTTCTTCTTCCTGTTTATTGGACTCATCAGATTCTAATTGTTCATCATCTTCCTCGTTCAGTTGTTCATGTGGTTGTGTTGTGCCTAATATGATTTGCAGCATGGGGTTTTTCTCTTTGCTAGGGTTTTGTTGTTCATTCCTCAGGTCGATGTCCATTTCTTTTGTCGCTGGACTTTGTTTTTATTTCTCTTCTACAAAAACTGGTTCGATTATTGGGGATGGAATGGTGTCAACATCCACCACTCCTTCATGTTGGTTTATTTTTTCTCCATATTCTTCTATGTCCTGTGAAGACCTCGTGACACTTCACATTTTCCTCGCAACCTTGCTAGGATCTCCAAGCTTCGGGGGAGCCATTTTGCTAAATTCAAAAAGGGTTTCTCTAAATCTTGGTTGAACACCTCGGAATCACCTGCTCACACTAGGTTTTATCCCTTGGTTCTGGTTTTCAAAAATTCATAATGAGTCTTTTCCATTCACTTTTTCTACTTTTATAGTTTGTCCCATAAATTCCCTATCGTACCATAATTATTCGATCACCACTTTTTCTTTTTCCGACAGTTTTTTGTATCGACGCGCTATTTTTTCTTCCTGGTCACATTTCTATGGATCGTAGTGTATTCAGTTTATTTCATATAAATTATTGTCTATTGAGCGTTGTATCATATAAATGCATGTTTAACACTTATCCATCTACTGCATGTTTTTTGTATTTTTCTTATTTTTCCAATTTTTTCTTCTTCTTTTTTCCATCTCCTACTATATACACTATGTACAATTGCATTTTTCTATGCTGCATATTCTAAGGGTTATTGCGTCGACTGTCCCTGTACAATTTCAGTCGACTTTAAATAACCAATACTTAAATCTCTTTTCCTGTTAGATCCAACAACTACATAGCACCTCCATCTGTTATAGATTTTATCTCATATGGCCCTAACCAATGCATCCTGAATTTTCCTGGGTGTTGTAAGTATTTGTTGTCATAGAGAAGAACCAAATCACCCTCCTTGAAGTTTTTTAATGTGTCTATCATGCCAATATTTGTCTTTGTATTTATGTACTTCTTAATGGAAACCATCCATAACCCTATCCTCTTCTAATTCCATGAGTTGAGACAATATTTCTTGTATTGTGCCTCTTTCTTTCATGTTTGTAATGGTTGCAATGTGCAGACTAGGTATCAAATATTCTAAGGGCACTACTGCTTCCTGACCATACACCAATCCAAAAGGTGTTTTCCCTGTCCATTTCTTGCATGTGGTTCTATAGGCCCATAATATTGTTGGCATCTTCAGAGCCCAATCATCCATGTTTATATTGCAAATTTTAGTTAGGGCATTCTCTAATATTTTATTAAATTCTTCCATTGTTCCATTATCTTGAGGATGGTATGGAGTTCTCTTTTGATGGTGTATCTCAAATTCTTCAGTCATTGCCTAAATGGTATTATTGAGAAAATGAGTTCCCTAATCACTCATCGGAATTCTAGGGAAGCCAAATATTGTAATTACTTTTTCAAACAGAAAGTGTGTTGCATTTTCTGTGCTGCAATCTTTTACTATTGTTGCTTCATCCCATCTGGTTAAATATTTTTTCGTAGTAATGATGTACCTTTCTCTTGATATTCTAGTTGGTGGGTTGATTGATCCTACAAAGTCTATTGCCCATTTTTAAAATATTTTAAGAGTTACTTGAGGTTTTAGGGGCATCTCATCCCTCCTAGATGGCTTTCCTACCCTCTGACAAACATCACAAGTATGGAAATATTCCTTTGCATCTTTAGAAATTGTTGGCCACCATAGTCTTGCGCGTAGTATCTTCTGCACAGTGGTTTTTCCTGCATAGTTCCCTCATGTGATTCCTTCATGTGCTTCTTCCAAGATAATAGGACTTTCATGTTCCATGACACATCTCCTTAGATATTATCTGCACCTAGTTTATACAAGTCTCCTGCAATAATTTGGTAATCTACGAATCTAACCACAAAATTCTTCTTCTGTGTAGTGGTGTATTCCTTTGGGGAAAATCTTGTACTCAAAAATTCAATGATATCATAAAAGTATTCACCAACAATCTACACTGAAAAGAGTTTTGTATAAGGAAAATTGTCCTCCATGTTTCTTTGTTCCTCTCCATTATTTATCTTGGACAAATGATTTGGCCCTACATTCAATCCTCTAGGTTTCACTACTACATAAAAATCAAATTATTGCAATAACAATAACCATCTACATATTATCCCCCCAAACACTGGCTTGTTGACCAGGTATCTGAGAGCAAAGCGATCTATGAACATTTTAAAATGTTGGCATGATCAATAATGTCTTCCCTCTTTTAATGCATACACCATAGCCAAAACTTCTCTCTCTATTGTATTATAATTTTGTTTTAACTCTGAAAGTTTCCTACTTGAAAATGTTATTGGGTGATCTATGTCACCTTTTCCTAGTTGTGTTAGTACTGCTACAAGTGTTATTGAAGAGGAACCACATGAACATGGAACTCTTTTGACCAATCTAGAAACACCAAAATTGGTGTTGTCACCATTTTCTCTTTTAAGATATCCAAACCTTATTGGCACTCATCATTCCATTGTATGTTTATTCCAGGTTGCAGCGAGGTTTTTATAGGATCTAAGGTATGTTTGTATGCATAATTTTGATTGTTATATCTTGATGTTATGGCACATGCTTGAGGCATGTTTTGGAGATTTGGGCATATGATTTGAGGCACATATTGTATGTATGGTGATGTTATGGTACATGCTTGAGGCATGTCTTGGTGATTTTGGTATATGTATGAGGCACATCATTGATGTTATGGTACTTTTTATTGTCACATATTATGGTACATGGTTTATGGCATGATTGAAACATATCATGAGTGATATGGTATATGGTTGATGTACATATTGTGGTATATGGCACATAATTTGGATATTTGATGTTGGGAATACATTTTGATGTATGGTCTATGTGAGTGGATCTGGTTGATGTTGATGATGTATCATAGACAATGATAGAAACAGTGGCAGTGATAGTGATAGTGGTAGTGACAGGTTGAGTCTACACTTATATTTCAGGGCAGAATGAAGGGGCAATGAAAGGGTGTTGTAGACTCCTTTTGGTTGGTGTTGGAGAACTCGGGGAGCTGGAGCTTACTTCAGGTTGGTGCATGTAAATAAAGAGGTCATATCCTCCTTCTAGTTGTAGCTGGAGAATTCAGGGAGCTGCAACTTCCTTCAGGATGGTGCCTATAAATTAGGGGGTTGGTGCCTCCTTCCAGTTGGTGCTGGAGAATTTGGAAGTTGGTGCTTCCCATGAATGTAATATTTGACATTTAAGAAAGAATTATGTGGTTTTCTCCCATTTGGATTTCCATGTAAATTATGGTGTATTGTGTATCTATGGTTATTTTTTATGAACTTTTGATTGATATTGTTCATTATATATTTATGATCTACTACTGATAAATTTAATGATTACATGTTCTGATTAAAATTGGTAAAAGATTTCATGATACTATTTCACCCCCCTTCTCAGTATTCCAACAATTGGTATCAGAGAAGGTCCTTCAGAAAATAGTTTAATCAATGGAAGGAAGATCATGGACTGCACTAATATTGGGGTACCATAGTTTAATGGAAAGAACTATGCCTTCTGGAGAAGACAGATGAAAACATATGTACAAGCACTGGGATTTGATTTCTAGAAATCAGTAGTAGATGGATATGCAACACATGCCACTCCTCCAATAGATAGAGATGGAAAGAAACTCAGAGAAAACAATTCAAGGGACAAAAATGCTATTTTGAATGGTCTTTATGAATCATTATTTAACAAAGTAATGCATTGTGACTCTGCAAAGGTGGTTTGGGACAAACTTAAAAATATCTACAAAGGATATGCCAAAGTCAGGGGGGCAAGCTTCAAACGTATAGATGTCAATTTGAATAGATAAAAATGAAGGAAGATGAATACATTGTGGCCTACTTTCTACGAGTTGATGAAATAGAAAACTCCATGAAGGGATTACGTGAAGAAATAAAGGAAACAATAATTGTTCAAAAGGTATTAAGGTCTCTTCCAATTAGATTTGATCCTAAGATTTCATCCCTAGAAGAAAGAATAGATCTTGGCACGATAAGCATGGATGAACTACATGTAATATTCACAGCTTATGAGATGAGAACAAAATAGGACAACTCATCGGGGAAGGAAGCAACGTTCAAGGAATCCAAGAAGAAAAATAATAACAAACATGCACCAAAGAAAAATTTGAATTCATGCTACAGCTCCAGTGATGATTCTGATGAATATGAAGAGATGGCCAAGTTCGTAAGGAAGTTAAAGAAATGAACTAGCAAGTACAAAGTTAAGCTTCCATTTAAATGTTTCAATTGTGGTAAATTGGTCATTTTGTTAATAAATTTCCATATGCTAAGAACCAAGAGAATGATGAAGAAGAATTTACTAAGAGAGAAAGGAAATATCAAAAGGGAGATAGGAAAAGAAACAAGAAGAAATTTTTCAAGAAAATTATCTACTCAAAGGAGGATAGTTCATCAACATATGAGGATGATGATAGTGATAGTGACTCAGAAAATGTACCATCTATGGATTTTGAAAATGATGAAAAGGATTATGAAGAATAAGGTGAGGTAGATATTGAAGCAGAACTAATTAGTGCCTTAATAAAATTAAAGAAAGAGAGGAAGAAAAATAAATTGATCAAGGAAGAATTACTCAAGCTGGAAGAAATCTCTCAAAGTCCCAACTCTGAAGAAGATCAGTAGATGATTTTGAAACTAAAAGTTCAAGTTTAAGAATCTAGAAGGATTGAAGAAATAATCAGAAGCCATATGAAAGTAAAGGAAAAAGAGAATGAAAACTTAGAAATAGAAACTGTTTATTTAACGAAGAAAATTCACAAAAGAGATATGCAACAGAACAACACCAAAATAATTGATGAAATAATCAATGCTCAAAGGTTGTATCATGACAGGTCTGGACTGGGATACAACCAAACACAAATAGATAAGGTTTTGATCTCTATAAATACATAAGAGGAAGCATAACAAAGGACTTATGTATAAGTCACCAGAGGATTCACTAAGAAGGAAGAATGCAAACCCTCTCATGAGAATGATCAGGAAGAAGATTACAAAAGGATGGAATCGTCTAGAAGACCCATGTTGGTTGTGGAGACTGATTATCTTCCTGATTCAGAAGTCCTTTCTTTCAGCCGTGTTTATAACCCATGAAAACTTTACACCCCAAAAGTATGTACACTCTTCCACGTGGGGGAGTGCAGAGGGGGGGCACCCCCTCTGCGGGGTCCGGGGGGGATTTCCCCCTGAATGGGGGGTTCGAGGTCAAGTGGGGGTTTGAGAGCAGCGTCCCCTGATGGGGGTTCAGGGACGAAGTCCCTGAAGGAAAAATTGCCTTGTAAATGTATATTGTAATTTCATTGTAAATCTGGACCGTTCATTATAAGGTCGCAGATCTAACAGTAGAAATTATGTTAGGGTTTTTTTCCCTAGAAGGCAACCCTCTGTTGTGAGGGAAATGTATTATGGCTATGCATTATGGTGAGTATTGTATTCTGAGAGAGGAGACTGTGAGAGAAAGAAGAGGAAGTTACAATGGGTTTTGTTGTAGGTTGTATCCCTTCATTTGTTGGATAATAATAAAGGAAGGACCTAGAAATTTCTCTGGTGGATGTAGCCCACACTGGGTGAACCATGTAAATCTGTGTCTCTGTTGTATTGTGTATCTTATGTGTTTTGTTTCCGCATTTGTTTTATTTTATTTCTCTGCAGTCCTGTTTTTCTAACAACCTAGGTTTCATAATCAATAGTCACCCATGGAAATAAATATAGAAGAAAAATATAGAGGAACAACACCATTCAGAAGATCTCCCATGTATCAAACTATCTTTCTTGGTTCATGTTATTCTTGTAATAATTTTGGGAACAACACAATAAATTGCAAAGATTATGCTAAGAACAGAAGCAACTATGAAGGTCACCCTAGAATTAATCAGATCTGAAAGCCTCATGAAGCATACAACAAAAACTATAACAACTTTGGCTCATTAAACGATGAAGTAGAATGTTATAAATGAAATAATTTTGGACGCATGGCCAGATTGCAAATTGACAAATCCTCCAAAGGAACCAAAGCAAGAATTCAGCAATCATCAAAAGGGACCATCAATAATTTGGATAAGGAAGCAATATTAACTAAATGTTGAAAAATGTTCCCTTGCACTATAGGCACAAAGCAGAAGAAGTGACTAGTAAATTGATAGTGGTTGCTCAAAACATATGTCAGGTGACAAGAACATATTTATATAATCTCTGAAGAAAGAAAGAGACAGATCAGATTCATTTGGTAATGACAACTCAGCCAGAATTATTGGAAAAGGCACAGTCAATCTTAGAAGTAAGGATGCCAAGGTAGAAAATGTCATACTTGTTGAAGACATGAAACATAACTTATTGAGTGTGAGTCAGATTTGTGATCAAGGACATATACTTATATTTGACTCAAAGAAGTGTGAAATAAGAAAAGAAGGATCAGGAAAATTGACGGCTACAACAATAAGGAATCCAAACAATATATACATATTAAATGAGATTGGAAAGGAAAGATGTTTCTTGGGAAGAAAAAATGAAAGTTGGCTCTGGAACAGAAGAATGGGACACGTGAACTTTGAAAATCTGGTCAAAATCATCAAAAAGGAAGCAATAAGAGAAATTCCTGAAATTTTGAAAACGACCAGTACTATGTGCAAGCATTTCCTTCAAGGAAAGTAGACAAGAACTGAATTCAAGTCAAAGGAATACTCTACGAAAAAGACATTGTAAATTGTGCATATTGATATATGTGTACCAACGAGAATAAAAGGACTGAATGGTGAATAGTAATTCATGTTACTTGTTGATGATTATACAAGAATAACTGCGGTATAGTTTCTCAAGAAGAAATCAGAGGCATTCAAAAAATTCAAAATGTACAAGGAGATAGTTGAAAACGAAATGGATTTGAGAATTAAGTGCTTATGATCAAAAAATGGAGGAGAATTCACATCAAAAGAATTTGTGGACTTCTGTGAAAAGCAAAGAATAAATAGGTAGTTTTCAGCAACTGGGACACCTTAGCAAAATGGAGTCGTTGAAAGGAAGAACATAACTATAACAGAGATGGTCAAAACCATGTTGAAAGACTCAAAGTTGAACAATATATTTTGGGTACAAGCAGTGCACACAAAATTTCATATCTTGAATAGATGGATGCTCAGAAGTAACACTGACAAAACTCCATATGATTTGTGGAAGGGAAGACCGGCAAACGTCGATCATTTCAGAGTATTTGGAAGAAAATGATACATAAAGAGAGAAGATGACAAATTTGGAAAATTTGATTCTTGAGTTCATGAATGAATATTGGTCATATATTCAAGAAGAAGAAAGGCATACAAAAGTTACAATATGAAATTTAACAAGATAGTGGAAAGCATAAATGTAAATATTGATGAAGCAGGTGTACCAAAAATCAAAGAAGAAAGGAAAGATCCAGATGAACAGGAAAGAGAATAAAAACTAAAAGAAGAAGAGGTAGAAGAGAAGAACAACAGCCAGAAGTAGAATAGGAAGAAAATTACCAACACTAATTTGTGATGCCCTCCAGGACACCTAGCCATCGAGGTTAGAAATATCATCACCAGAACATATTATTGGAGATAAAAATGAAGGAATAGAGACTAGAGGAAGTGAAAGGTTTCGTACACCAAAGCAGAGACACCTTACACTACTATCCACAGTTTAACTCAACATCTTTGAGGAAGCCAGTAATGATGAACATTGGGTCAAGGCCATGGAAGAAGAACTACATCAAATAGAGAAGAATGAAACATGGGTAAAAAAATGTTATTGGTACAAAATGGGTGTTCATAAACAAACTAAACCGAGATGGAAAAGTAACTAGAAACAAGGCAAGATGAGTATGCAAAGGATATGCACAAGTTGAAGGAGTAGATTTTGAATAAAAAATTTCCCATGTTTCCAGAATGGAAGCAATCAGACCGATCTTGGCCTATGCATGTTCCAAGAGAATCAAAGTATATCAGATGGATGTAAAATCATCATTTCCAAATGGTGAATTAAAAGAATAAGTTTACATTGAACAACCAGAAGGTTTTCTACTATCATAAAGAGAAGATTATGTTTGCAGATTGAAGAAATTTTTGTATGGACTTAAGAAATCCCCTAGAGCC